>JAQGBJ010000655.1:0-35240 GCA_034698345.1 Sphaeridia pumilis | reverse complement strand
GGACCTCAGACGAGAGAAGGCCGCTGCTGTTGCTGTGCGAAAGTTCATATCACAGCTTGAAACCTTCCAACAAAGTTGCAGACCTTGGAGCGCTGAGCTGGGCTACAGATTGACGAACTTTGGTAAGTTTCCATCCTTAATTATTCCTACAATCATACAATTTCAGCTAAAAACTAATTTTTCTTTGCTAATTTCAGGACCAAAATGGCAAATCTTCATTTATTGGCGCTGGCGCTTCTGAGCCTCGTAAGCCTCAGCTATGGGCAAAAGGTACGCAGAAATACGAATTTTTCATTCCAATAATTCAAACCAAACTTCAATGTTGAATCTTCGTTCCCTTCAGACTAAACTCTCAGTGTACTACGAAACATTGTGCCCAGACTCCAGGCGTTTCATCACCACCCAACTGTACCCATTCATGAAGTCGCCAGTTGGACAACACGTCGAAGTTGAACTTGTGCCGTATGGCAAGGCCACTGTAAGTCCACCAACAAGTTCCAGCAAACCCTTTGCTGAAATTATTCTTGACACTTCATTTGTCTCATTCACAGACCTCTGAAGACGGCGACGGCGGCTACGAGTTCGACTGCCAACACGGCCCTCGTGAATGCGCCGGCAACCGCGTCCACTCTTGTGCCGTCAAGTACCTCAAGTCTTCCCAAGTCCTCGACTTTGTCCAATGTTCCATGTCTAGTCGCATGCCCGAAAGATCCGGTGCTGACTGTGCTGCCCAAATGAACTTTGACTTCAGCGCCATGCAAAAGTGCGTCGATTCCGGCGAAGGCGACAAGCTCCTCGCCGCCAACGGGAAGAAAACCCATGGACTCTCTCCCCGCCTCTACTTTGTTCCTTGGGTTGTCTTTGACGGAGCCTGGAGCCGCGAGAAGATGGAAGCTTCGCTGGCTGACCTCAGGTCCACTGTCTGCGAGCACATTGGTCAGGACAAGTGTGATACCAGAGGGAGCCGCAGGGCAAAGCGTAGGACCATTTCCAGCTTCAGTAAGCTTCATAGAGCTTAAGGATGAGATTGAATCTCGCATGAAATCTCTCTCTCCCACTCTGTGGCAAAACCGCGTCTAAAAATCTATTACTTTTCCTCTAACGTGTTTAACACCATTAAGTTTGTGGATGAGAAGCTGTCAAAAACCTCTTTGAGCTAATAAAGTGTGTGGGAACTGGTCAGGTGGGCTGGAGAATCGAGTCTCACACGGAGAAAAACACTTATGTTTCCAACTTTTTCCACTCCTTTTGTTGTCCAGCTAAAGTGTCGGTAAGGGTATAACGTTAGCAAAAGAAGGGGAACCAGGAAACCCGGAGAGACGAATGGAGCTATTCATTTTGCTGTTAGCAAAAGGATGCTGTTGAATGAATCCTTATTCCCAAATGGCGCTCGTGGTTTACGCCAAGGAAAACGCTTTCACCTGGATATTATTGTAAATAGCGCTTTTTACCAGCGTAATAGGTGAATATGAGCGCCTCATGACAGAGATGAAGAATGAGCAGGGAAACTGCTGCGGAAATCGGTGAGAACTTTAACACCCGGGTAAACGGATAATGGATCTCTATTTAATGGTAATGGACGGACAAAAGGTGCGGGGGACGTTCCGGGTTTCAAAGTACCAAAAACTAAGTGTTGAAGCTGTACACAGATTCAGTCAGTAAAGGTGAAAATGATTATGGTTGTGAGAAGAAGATCCGCAACGGTAATGATCAGCTAATGGAGAGAACACGCAAAAGGCTCATAAAACGGTAAAAGGTTTCTAATGATGCTTTCTCACCTGTATTTTCACCTTTTCCAACATTATTCGTACACACACACTTTGTGTTTCAGCTCCTTTACAGGGTGTTCAATAAGAAGCGGTTAGATTGGCATCATTAATCTACTTCAAACCATGCTTTCTCCAGATTCAACACAGTCTTGAAGCTTTTTGCAAAGCTCATACAATGTGTTTAAAACATGTTCAGCCTCTACGTCTTTATGTTGAACGTTAAATAGGAAACGCACTGTATAATTGTCAAAAGCGTTAACGATTACGTTTCAGTAGCCTGGAGAGCGAATGAAAGCGTAGGAAGAAAGCAAAGCCCCGCCCTCGCATTAGCTTGAGGCTTGCTGATTGGAGAAAGCTTTCTTTCGGTACACCTTTCTGGAGGCTGCGATGCGTGATGGTTTCATGGGCTTTTGAATACATTTCAACACCTTCAGCAGTAGATTTAACACTTAAGGAGGAAAAGGTGAGATTTCAAGAGCTGATTAAGTGGCCTTAGGTGTCAGTTGCGGTTTGGACTTCCGAGGTGTAACTTAAATGTGTCGTTCAAAACAGTTGTCAAGTCAGAAAGAGGCCAAAATGGCTGCAGCGGAGACTTCGGTGGTGAAAGGAGTTCTGAGGAATAAACCGTCATTTTCTATTGAATCGTTGCTGAGTAATAAGCCATTAGAAGAGGAACAAGAGCCGCCAAAAGTTACGGAAAGTAGCGATGAAGAAGAAGAGTTTTGTGACTCAGAATCCAGTAGACTTGACATTGAATCAGATACTTCAGAAGTTGAGGTGCAGGATAAAGACTCCTCGCCTCGAGGTGAAGCTGAAGAGGAGGAGGAGTCGCTGCAGTCAGTGGATAATCAGAGAGGTCGAAGGTCAGCTCCGTTGTCGTTGAGTGCCGCGCAAATGTTTGGCGCTAATGCGGGAATTCTAAAGCCACTTCCGGTTTATTCGGGGTTTCCAACGTTGTTTCCGGGCGGAGGAGTTGGAGAGGCGGCGGCAGTGCAGCAGTTCTTTGGAGGTTCGAGTCATGGGCCTGCTGCAGGTACCAAAATTAATTGCTGAAGTTCTGTTCAGAAGGCTACGAAATCTGAAGACGAGGTTGTAATATCGATGGAAACTTTTACGCATGTTTCAGGATACCCCCTATGCCTTCAGAACATCTTCCCATTTGCGCTGAACGGTTCTGCAACGACATCAAACGGCGGATTGGCATGGCCTGGGAAACCGCAGAATTTACTTGGACTTCAAGGCAAGTACCTTCTAGTTCTGCTCATTCCACAGGATTTGTTTCTTCGGACCAAAAAGCCGAAACCAACGAATATTTGCAAATAGTCGTTCGTTACAACAAACAATCCTTTAACATTTTCAAGCTTTATGCTTGACAAGTCCTGTGGATTTAACAAGTTAACGAGTTAAACGTTTCCTGACCATTGTGGAACAATAAACGAGCTAGGGAAAAGGTGCGAGAAAAGCTTGATAGTTCAAACAAAGATCATTTAAGGCTTGTGTTTGCACGACGTGCCTTTTTGGTGAAGCTCAAATGTGTGAATGGAGAAATTAAACTTGAGGTCTTATACAAACTGTGTTGAAAAGTTGAACACGTGAATCTGAAAGTAATATAAAGTTGATGATAATCATTACAGCTCCAAAACCATCAGGGAGAAGACTCAGGAAACCAGGACTGGACAGAAAACCGAGACAAGCTTACAGTGCTAAACAGCTGGATAAACTCGAAAGCGAATTTAAGGTACGTGGGCTTTTTGTATTTGTTTTTGGAGAATATGTGAGGAAAAGATACTTGTGTAAGAGTGTGATAATATTGTGGTGATTGACGCTGTTTGTCGTTGTATATTATGGCTAAAACAAATATTAGTTCCTGTTTCCAACTATTAGCTTGGATGAGCGCAAGCCAAAATTATCGATAGGATATTTAAAGCCGAGGAAAATGCTGTTAGCACCTGACTGTGAAAAGTGGAAAGAGGTGAAGATTTTTAAAGGTGTGTGTACATAATATGAATCCTTCGTTAATTACAGCACGACAAGTATTTGAGTGTCAGTAAACGAATGGAACTGAGCAAAACGCTGAATCTGACAGAAGTGCAAATCAAGACATGGTTCCAGAACAGGAGGACTAAATGGAAAAAGCAAATGACGGCGAGGTTCAAACTGGCGCAGAGGCAGGGGATGGGACCGCCGACGCATTTCTTCAGCCCGTATACTTCAGGATTTGCTTCGGTGAGGAAAGGGCGATAATTGCATATTCTTGATAATGTTGATAATGTTCGGCCTACTCTAAAGCCTAGCTGATGATTAAAATTAATACCCACAGATTAATCCGTACTATGCGTCTGGAATATTCGGGGCAACAGCATCTAATGTTGTTGGAGGAACGCTTCTGAATCCTCCTGTTGGTGAAGGAGCTAAGGAGTTTGGTAAATAGGTAGACTATAACAAGACGTTGATGTTGCTATTAATTCTACCCTAAGCTACGAATTCGCTTGTAGTAGATTTCCTACGATCTCGAGCGCTGGACTATGGAAGTACAAACGTGTATGTAACCTTAGCTGACTTTAATGTAAGAATTATCAGCTTAAGAAGACGTGAGTAAAGCCTGCTGATTAAACTTATCAACTACTCAATAGCTAAAACTGTCTTATGAAGTAAACAGATGATCTACGACTTTGGCCCACTTTCTGCATTATGACTGGTGGTGGCAGCAACATCCTGGTCAATCTCACCCGGTTGGACAGGCTCAAGGCCGCATGTTTCGGCTTCTGGCAATCTACAAACCCGAGAAACCACCATGAGCATTTGTAAAAGATGTGATGTGATGTAATAACAATAGTAGGAACATTGATATGAGTATCAGATGAGGACATTACTTACGTGGCTGATAGTGCTTCTGCTTTTTTAGAGATAGCCGACTGATTGCGATGATACTCTTTGCGGGCTTCTTCTAGTAGAACATTATGAATAGAGCCAGGATGTTTCTTGGCTACTGGACCGGACAGAGGTGGGTAGGGGTTACCTCGAAGTTCTAGAACTGCTCTTGGGGCTGAATCAAATTCCTTCACTGGAAACAATAACGATATTTAATGATGAACGATATGTACAATCATCAATAGGTGACTCGACTTACAGTCTGCTGGATTTGAAGGAGCCCGTAGTAATCTAGTGTATGGTATGCCTGGTGGCCAATTCTGGTATCGTACTGCTAGAACCTTGAACAACTTGGGTACTAGAGCTGGGTCATCCACCCAGAACTTGGCTTGATCCATTGTGGGCTTGTGACAGTCTCCATAACGAACAGCTTCGGAAATTAAACGCTCAGCGTAACCTCTGGCTTCATCGGCTTTAGGGTAGAAAAGCTCAATTCGTTCATGTCTCACTAATGCTGTTACAGTCTTGCGCATTTTCTTCAAACGACCATATAAACCTTCTGGGTTATTGAATTGTCGGTTTTTCGGTGCGATCCGAATGGCCAATTTAGACACTAGGTAGTTTAGATTGGTTGAATTCATTCTGCTTGTGGTGGTGATGGTCTTGGAATCCTCTTTGTGGCTGGATCGACGACTTTATGAGCTAGATCCGGGTGGCGCAGTTTGAAAATTTCTCGAGCTTCCTCTTCAAGCTTCTTACACTTGTATGACCTGCAAATAGAAAAATGCCTCAATTAATCCAAGTTAGCAAAAATGAAGAACTAAACTTGATGATGAAACTTACTCGACACGGAATCTGCCGTCCAAGAAATAGTAAAATGCTCCAAGTAAACCAACAATGCCAACAACTTTAGTCCCGGTGATCTTACTGGCGGCTCGAAGCTTTTCCTGACTGAACATTCCTTCACTAGCACTTCACGGTGGTAGACCGGAGCCAACTATCTCCTATCGGTCTTGGTCTCTGTATTCCGTATCCGAAGAGTGCTCAGTGTTAAATGGTACTTGCTGATGTTCTAAAGCTGTTTGACTCTGCGATTTTCGCTGCTTTTCTATGTGCTCGATAAGGATCGGTTTCCAAATGTATGTTCCTCCAAGTACACCCAAGATTGTACAGACAATGATTCCTCCGCGGGTCAGCCCGTGCCTTCTGATTCGCATTATCAAAACATCTGACAGCTTCTGCAAATCAACAACACATGTCATGAAAATTCAGCTGTAGCTGCACTTTAATATTCTCATGAATATCTTCGTGAACACAACAGAAGTAGAAAACATTACATCCACGAAACATAAACAGAACGAGAGTTCAAGCAGAAGTAGGTTTAACTCGCCGAATTACTGATCGAGCTTGAACGACTACTTGCAATTTAACACGATCAACAAAGCACTTAAATATGCATGAGAAGAAAAGAAAGGTCAAAGGTGATGGTGATTATATAAATTAGAAATTTTTCTCACCTTCAGTTTTCAATTCGTCAATTCGACTCCGGTCAATCACAAACTCTCACCGCAAAACAGTGCCCTACTTTGAATTTCGCGGGTTTGGAAACATGTGCATTTGTTTTGCGGTATTTCATGATCTGCTTGCCCCCTGACTGCTCAATGTCTGTATCATTGCATTGCATGGTCTTCAAGCCATGCCGAAAAACAAAGTCAATTATAATTTCCAAATTGCACATTCGAACGGTAAAAACTCCATAAGACTTGAAGAATAACGTTAATCAATGATATTTTCATCATTAAAACTTCAGTCAGTACTTAATTCTTAGAGATTTTGAGAAACTTTACTTACAAGTACCTGCAGTAGCAACCCGACTATCTTGTTTGTATTTGAAGCGGGCTCTGGCTTTTGTGTTACAATACTTTTCATTGGCCGTCACGCTACATAAGGCCAGGCTTCTGCCTGCCTCGACGAATCAGACGCTCCGTACTAACTCGTTCATCTTTACCGGCAACACTCCTATGCAACGCCATGATGCTTGCGATGCGAGAGAATCGTATGTTAGCATCGGGCTAAAAGTGAAGCCGCGTCAGCAAAGCATTTTTATTCAAGTCGTGGCTTGGGTTGCGTGATATTCATCGCATCCACTTAAACTTTTCAAGTTTTTACCAGGTCAAAGTTAAATTTTCAAAGGTTACTGGAACTAATTTGTAACAGTTACTACCGGAAATGGGTGGTACACGAGTCTACGTTGGCGGTTTGCCATACGGAGTTAGGGAAAAAGACCTTGAACGGTTCTTCAAAGGTTACGGACGCATCCGGGATGTTTTGATCAAGAACGGCTATGGCTTTGTGGTAAGTTGATTGTTTTTCATGTTCATTGTCGTACTTTCTATTGCTATGTAAATTCATTGCCCAATAAGCCCCATTTGGGCAGATTTTTGAAATAAATTGGATCGGTGCAGAGTTGCCCGGAGTTGTGGCGGCTGTACGGTTGAAGTTTTGCAAAGTTACCGTGGTAACTGCTGTAGACAAAAGATTAAAGATGCTTGCAAATAGGTAGATATCTAATGTTGCATTTTTGTTACAGGAATTTGACGACTACAGGGATGCTGATGACGCAGTCTACGAGTTGAACGGAAAGGATTTGTTGGGAGAACGGTAAGCATAACCAGAGAATCATAATTACGTAAATATTATGCTTCTTTGACTTGTTTGTTTGATCGGTGACTAAAATTGAACGTTTCGTTGATTACAGAGTGATCGTTGAAAGAGCTAGAGGCGTGCCTCGGGACGGTGGACGCTCACGTGGCGGCGGCGGTGGTGGCGGCGGCCGGGATTCTTCATCCCGGAGAGGACCTCCTCGCGGAGGAGCTGATAAGTAAGTCGATGAATTAGCTAAACTCTTTTCCTTCGAGTTCACATTAGTCGACCTCGACCCATAGCTTTAGCTCTAGTAGTTCAGTTTGTTAGGCAGACACTGTCAGAATGATCAATCTGGCGCAGGCTTTAACCAAGTTTAACAAGAAGGGTTCCAAGGTATTATGAGTTATGCAGGTACTTGCATTAAATATGTTCAACAGTCTGAATTTATTTTCCGGCAGAGAGGGTTCAATTTAGCTCCGGTCACAGCACGGTCTTCCGTGAGGTGGTTGAATGTGACTTTCATCTGTTAAGAGTCACGAAAGAGGTGTAGGAGTTGGCGGAATGTTGGCAAATTTGAATACAATTGTTTCCAATCCAAGTTCTGTTCCATCAGTAATATTATTGCAGGCATGCGAATTTTAAAGTTTGCTCTAAGGTCAGAAAAATGCGTTTTACTGAGACTTAATTAGGGCTATAGAGAGCTATGATGGAATCTCTTCGTAAAGCGTATTAGTTAATGGATTGTAAAATTAGTTTTCTCCTACATTCTCTTGGAGTAGCTATATTTTACTCTTCTTGTTGCAACTAGGTTTAATGATTTTACTTCACTTCTAGTGGACACCGATATGGGCCTCCAACCAGGACTGAGTACCGTCTCATTGTCGAGAACTTGTCGAGCCGTGTATCTTGGCAGGTAAGATTACTTCGTTCTTGCTCGTTTTAATGAATGAAACCGTTAGTCCGGTTTGTAACGATAGAGCTGCGGCTGTACAAGTTGTGGTGTTCAATCATTACTGCGCGTACTGCCAATGGCTACTATAATGCTGCCTGCATGAGTATGCTACGGCTTGGGATTACTGCGGCGATGGATGAAGACTGTTCGGGCGTCACTCGATAAGTTTGGTGGACATTCGGCAATTCCTCGGCATACTGGTTGATTGAGACGGCTGACTGAGAGCATCCCAGAGGCGATACCATACCCTATCTATTGTCTGCAAAAGGACCACAAGAAGAGATCAACAAAGCCCTTAGCAAGCTATACCTGAGATGATTGATTCAGATAGGGATTAGGATATTGTGATTTTAGCTCAAAGAATTCTCAGAGATCGAGTTAATAATCTATTGAACTGTTTTTAAATCTCAAGTACTTGAAGTCCCTTGCGTTCCATGATGAGGTTGGGTCCAAGGTGCATTGGCTACACTCCTTCCTTGGTTGATTCTGGTGTTCATTGCTCTTATGATGGGACGTTTTTTGAGAGGATTCATACGTACTCGAGCGGACCCTTCCGTAAACTCTGTGGTACTTGTGACTGACACTTGCCGTTCAAGGGTGACGAAACCAGGGGCCATTCTTAAGAAAAATGGAGACTTATTCGGGAGAATCAGGAAGAAGCCGGACTGGTGGGGTGGAGGAGTTGGGGTTAAAAGCAGTAGAGAAGCGTCCAAGATCTACCTGAGGAAGATGGCGTAGTAGTGAAGGTGCAAGAAGAAGCCAATGAATGTTGAGCTGGACACTGACTTGACATGTCACTCTTGTATCGCTGTGGGTCATGAATCCTTGTTCGTTACTATGGAAGACGGCCAATGGTGGCTGGCAGATTCGGCACCATCCATGTCACGTTCTTGCACTGGTCTGGTGGTTCAGGGTCTATGTTGTTCGTCCCTCCCTTCCTTGATTGAATGAGATGTGTCCAACCACTACTGCTTATTGTGTAACTTGTGGCTACGAAGGTAAATATAACACTCATGTATGACGTAAAAAAAGATTTTGTTTCTATCTATGTTCCTATTTTGCGGTTTCAAAGTTAAATAGTAGGGTACTAAAGATTTAACTGTCGACAAGTCTATCAAAGCATCTCGCAACTTCGAGGAATGTCGTCGTCGCCACAGCGGACATAGTTTTGGATTCATCCATCTTTCTGTTTGATCGTGGGTGCCATCGAAGGTCCATCATCTTGCTCTTGCCTCCATCCGTCCAAGGGAGAAATTAGATAGGCTGGGATGCTGCTATCGATGAACCGAAATCCAATTTGTTTAGAGATACAGTGTAGGCAGGAAATGTTTTGTTAAGGTGTATTGCATGAGTGCTTGAAACAGCTGGATGCGATTGGGATTCCGTATTGAAGTTCGGCGTAGACTAATTTCTTGTTCGTAACTGTTTCCAGGATCTGAAGGACTACATGCGCCAAGCTGGTGAGGTTACTTATGCTGATGCCCATAAGCAGCGCCGGAACGAAGGGTAAGTTAGTTTCAACTGTGACTGTTTACAAGTTTCCTTGCCATGATGTTTTATCTTTCGGGTCTGAGAGAGAATGAACGACAACTTACCCAAACCCCTGAGCATATCACTGAAAATCGCAACTTGATTTTCTTTGAGAAACTTCTAAAATGTATGGTTTAATTTAACTGTAGGGTGGTCGAATTCGCCTCTTCTTCTGACATGCGAGCTGCCATTGAAAAGCTTGATGATACCGAACTGAACGGAAGGAGAATCCATCTCGTTGAGGACCGTGGACGCGGCGGCGGTAGTGGCCGCAGCGGCCGTCGTTCTCGCTCCAGATCTGAATCTCGATCCCGCTCCAGGTCCAGGAGCCGCTCTCGCCGTCGTGATTCTCGCTCCCGATCCAGGTAAGCGCTTTGTTTTAGTTAGACATTCCGTTTGTAATCCGAATTTGTCCTATCTCCTGTTTGGCACGTTTGAACTCCTCCTCCTATTCACATTTACCTATCCTTTAATTGCTTTTTGAGCCTGTGCACGAATTAAAGCAAGTTTCTGATCCCACCAACTATCCCGTGAATCTAGTTTGTAGCTAGTATGCCAATTGTGCGGGATGTAATGTAAGGTTGGAATTTGTAGGTCCAAATCACCAAAAGATGAGAAGGTTAGGTCGTCAAGATCGCCTGAAAAGTAAGTGTTAGGAACGGTAGGCTTTGGTAAAGTGGGATGTGTGGGATTCTGTTTTGTGTTCTCTTTTGCTTCGATTTTCTTGATACTTTCTGTCAAAGTGAGCATTCGTACTTCTAAATACTAATGTGTGACATTCTTTTGTAATAGATCAAGGGATTCAAGAGACAAATCCAAGTCTCCTGGTAAGGACAAGATCAAAAAGGAGTCGAAGTCGGTGTCAAGATCCCGCTCTCGTTCTCGCTCCCGCTCCAAGTCTAAGGACAGAAGCAGGTCCCGCAGCGTCAGCAAAGGACGTGATGAGTCGAGAAGCCGTTCAAGGTCACCGGACAAGAATGGAGATCGTTCTCCACGTGACGACAACGATGATGGAGGAGACTAGATTACTTTTTAGATTGTAGGTTTTGGGTTGCATCCCATGGAAATATGTGTATGTTCGATAGGATGAGTGAGTTTATAGACTCGAATATAGCCTTTGTTGAATATTTTCTATTGGTTCGTTATTTAGGGACTTGAGATTTATCAGTATGCAGTAGTTTGGTTTTGATGTACGGATATTTTGTTGTATGTTTTTGTAAGCTAATAGCCTCTTGATTCTGGAATTCATTAATGATTGCGAAGTGTTAATATGCAATTTGCCCGCTTGAGTGCATCGCGCGCTTGTTTATTCTTTCACTCACTATGAAGTTTTGTGTATTTCTGAAAGGCAGGTTACAGTGACTTGATTGCTGGTTGTTAATGACATGATAGCGTAGCTTCTTTTGGTATGACCGAAGTATAAAATGTAGTATTGTAATAATATGGCTTGTTCTTGAAACATTTTGTTGTTCTATCTCTTTGTAAGAATATGTTAGTTTTGCTTCGACTTGCAGTTGTATTAAACGAACAGTTGAAGTGAAAATTCGTTTCGTTCATGTACTTTATCAGAAGAATCTTCAACGTCTCATCTTCGGATTGATATGTTGACTGTTGACCCAGGAACATGTAATTTTGAGTAGTAATTACTGATGAAAGAAGTTGAAGCTAGGAATAAGTCAGAATATACTGGATATGTACAACTAAAGGATGCTGCAGACATTGAAGCGTTGTGGCATGTAGCACAAAGAAATCTCCATGCACAGAATCAATTTCATGTGTATGTAATTTTGTACGAAGGTGAGAGTTTCATATCCGCATTGCGATTTTAATGATGACGATAGGTGGTAATTTAAGTAATTTGTATCCTTGTTTGTGAATGCTAATTATGTTCACTTGGGCCTATAATTTTAGCGATGATGCTTAAGATGCAAGGGTGTGGACCACGGGCAGACGAAATTGCGATTGGAACTGGCGAAATTAAGTCCGCAAAAATACGACTGGGCTGAATGTAAAAAATTGGCAATATTTTATAGCAAGATTCTGAAAGTTTTTTTGCGAATGAAGATGGGAATTTCGTATGAGCCGTAAGCCTGAGGATGGCGTAATAAAATCGTATTTATTCGCTTTTAGGTATGCGTCGAGGTTCACTTGGTTCTCAGCCGTCCTCCTGGAAGCATCTTGGGAAATTCGCAACTTGTTAAAAATGGGATCTCTAACTTTGTTGGTTGTTGTGGCGGCGGTGGTCACGGGAACATTGGGCGTCCCAAGTCCTCAAGGTCCTCCGAAGGAAATGCCAAGATACTACGACCAGGATTTGGGTAAGCAATAGAATGATGACACAAACGAAATACTGAAACTCGGTTGAATTGATTTTTACAATGTGGTTCTGATCTTCTGATTGTTATTCAGGTATCAATTACGCCGACATCTACAACGTTCCCTCATCAACTTCCACAACTGCAGCCCCTGAGCCACCAGTACAACCCATGCGCCCACTGGACTTACAAGACGCCCTCACTGCCAGCATCCTGTCCTTGGGCTACATTGGCGGCGCATCAAACTCGACCAAGGGCCAGCTGGCTCTTTTGGGCGACTTTTACACCGGATTCCTGGATGCTGGAAGACTGTTTGAAGAGCACCACTTCCTGGTGACAGAGAACATTAATGGTGTTATCGATAGAATCACCAAGGTCGGAGCTCCTAGAATCGTCAAGGATAGAACAGCAGCCGTGATTTCGGAGATCTACGCTGAAGTGCAGGACTTGACGGTTCGCATGTTTGCGGTTGCTGAGCCAATGCCCAAGTTGTGGAGGGATGTGTTGTCCTCCATCTTCATCAACTACAGAAGCAGAGTTATGGACTCCAAGGCCGAGTTTGAATTCAAGTTGCTTGGGATTTAAAAAGTAGGAGATGGCAAAACATTCGAATATCAAAATTGTTAGTATATTTCCGAAATTGAACATGATTGGCATTTTTGTACGTTGATTTTAATAAAAACTAGTTGATTCATTTCTAATTCTACTGGGCCTTTCAGTCTCAGACGTCCTTTGTTGTACCTCCTGAGGCCAGAAGCGGTCTCGAAGCAAGTTGTAGGGCGTCATTACGAGTTTTTGCATGGGATATCGGAATTCCCTCAAGTAGTAGGCATAAAGCACGGGGTTGAGCATGGAATTACAGTGGGTTAGTAAAACACCAGCTTGCATGGCTTCAGAAGGGACGCTATAGCGCCCATTCGCCTGAAGAAGAAAAATGAGTTCCAAGATTAACTGAAGAAGTCAGGGGTCACCAGAATAACAGGAGGAGCCTTCTAACTTACCGCCACCATAATGTACATGATATGCAACGGCGTCCAGCACACGACGTACACCAGCACAAGGCTCGCCAACTTGGCAGCGTTCTTGGCTTCACGGACCACGCGGCTCTCGACCAGCACTTCGTTCCGAGGACCCAACGTAACCATGACGCTGGGCGGGGCGGAAGCGCGCGTGTTGTTGGTTGCCATCTTTTTTCGAACTATTCCAAAGTAAATGTAGGTGTAGACACAGGTGAGGAGGATGGCCGGAATGATGGACATTGTGACGAGGAGAAATGTGAGATAATCTTGCTCGATGACAACGCTGAAGTAGCATCGCTGGAGCTGGTTCCAGCCGGTATCGTTGCGGAAGGCAAAAATGAGGAAGGCTTCCAAGAAGCTAAGGGCCCACCAACCGGCAATGTTACCTAAAGAAAAAGTTAAAAATTAAGATGGTGCTCAAAGGGCTGGAATCAGCTTAATTTTACTCACATAAGGTCAGCTTGATATTGTTGCGCCGACGATGGTAGGTCACAGGGTTGTGGGTTGCCGACAGCCTGTCGATGGACACAGCGACCAATGAAGTAATAGAGCCGAAACACGCAAAGAATCCCAAGCTAAGGAGCGTAAGACAGCCGTATTGGTCATGGCTTACAGTGTCGTCATCACCGACAATGACGCCGACAGGTATCGCGATGACTCCAACGAGCAGGTCGGCGACGGCGAGGCTGATGATGTAGTAATTGCGGCACTTTCGCAAATTGGCGTTGCGGCAAAACACATAAATCACTATGGAGTTTCCAATCACTGTTAGAATGCCGATTATGGACGCGGCGGCGACGTACATTGGGCTGAGGACTGTTGTTGCGGAGGTCATGGTATAACGAAGTCATGGCGGTAAACTGAATCCTAAGAGACTGGAATCGGGATGGTCAAGCTGCAAATACTTGAGAATTAACTATATGATGTATGTACCACTTTTCCGCTTGGTTTTCCTAATGGACAAGTTAGCTAGAAGCAAAAAGTGGCGACCACAGGACTTCCGGTCTACAAGTGATTACGTGTGCGAGGAACAAGTCAAATATTTATTGCCATTACAAAACTATACAAAAGTCAGACTCATCATCATGAGCTAAAAGCCTCAAGCTGAGCATTGATCATGTTGACTTCAGCCATGACTATTCTCATAATATCAAGCATTTCAGCGTTGAGAGCTTCTTGATGTTCAGGCGGGATGCTGACACCAATCAGTTCTGAAAGACCCTTCAAGCAGTGAGTACGCAGCTGGGCGTGGGCGTCCGCCCAGATTTGTTGGACTTGAGGAAGATCTTGGGCAGTTTCGAGGTCGTCGGAGCAATCGAAGAGGATCTGGGCACCGCCGCTGTAGTAAGACATGTAGATGGCGACAAAGTGGCGGAGCTCTTGGACTTCAGGGTTGGCTCCGGCGTATTCATGAAGCTTGACACCGCAGTTGGAGGCGGCGATAATGACGTTGTCTATGCCACGCTGGATTATTAGACGGGCTTCGGGAGCTGAGTTGAAGCTGATGGCCTTTTGGTTGTTTAGTAAAGAGCGGAGGTCTATTGAGGCTGGGTCAAAGTCGATGTTGGCGAATTTGTAGGCCCGCTCTACAGGCATGGCTAATAATGAATAATTCAGGATTTGAGACAGAGAGTACCAAATTAGCAAAAGAATTGGAGTTGGGTTTACCTGGTGGAATCAAAGCCATTGAAGCGCCCAAGAGAGCGCAGGCGACGAGGGTACACATTGGAGTTGCGGTCTTCATTTTGGATGATTTTTATGAGGTTTTGAAGAGGTTTTTGGATTTTTAGGAGTTTTGAGGATCTTTAAAGTGTGAATGATGATGAGGACGTAGGATTCCATGGCTTTAAATACTCTCAAGTATGGCTTTGGCTGGCAGTGTTATTAATGGCTAATTGATGGACAGGTGAGAGTTGTTTCCTCGAGTGCGGTCTGGAGTCGAGACGCCGTAGTTATTATCTGACGAGGATTGTGCATTGATTATTATGACATTTGGATCCAGTAGTGGCGTGGTGAGACAAAGTTTGCTCAAGTGGTTTAGGATTCTATCAAATGGGTTCAAGAGGCAATTAGAAGGTGGAAGTCAATAGCAAAAATCAAACTGAAAAAATGACCTCGGACTTTTGGTAATATTAACGCTAATGCATGTCGAACTGCAATAGAGCTAATCGGTAATAGGCCAATAGATTGCACCATAATTGTGATGGATCAATCTTTTCATTTCTATCCTTTACTCTTGCCATTACTGACCAGCACGAAATCCATGTCCATTGAATTTGAAGTTGATCAATTCCTCCCTATTATGATAACAATTTGATTTGATTTCAACTTCCGTTGGTAAATCCACAAAACTCCCGTTATTCTCTCTGATTCCCGCATTTAGTGTTTTGGTTTCTGTAGCAGCTGACAGGAAGGACTGTGTTGATTGTAATTCAGCACTCTCAAAATGAAGCTCCAAAACATAATGTTGCTGAGCATTTGGATTCTATCTGGAATCTGTTCAGTAGCTGAAAGCGCTTACGAAGTCACATCCAAACTCAAAGAGGGACATGAAGGTAGGTGAATTAACACAGTTGAGAATTTAAAAATGCTTCTTTGAACAGTTTGATTGTTGAGTGTTTATTTTCACAGCGTCCTCACCTGAAACACCGCCTACCGAAAACGACAAGCAAATTGTAATGGACGGAATCGTAGACTTTTACGTGGCAGCACAGAATTTTTCCGATGCCATAACCGCACTGTCCAAACAGTCCACCCAAGCTTGTGAACTTGTTGAATTCGAGCAGTACGCCGAAACCATGGCGGAGAAGCTTCGATTGCTGGCGATTGAGTACGCTGAAAAGGCTTACGATGCCAAGAGTCGCAAGGCCCTCTGCCTCACTTTTGGAATGGCAACGGTGGACATAAATGGCGAGGTTGAAAGATGCTCTGTGTTCACAACACGTGCACTGAACAAGATTTCCAATAAGACTATCCTAGGTCAAATTGTTTCAAAGGTGCGCGATTTCGCTCTCATCTTTTTGTACCTCCTTCAATCAGTAAATCGGGCTGTTTGTGGCGTCAAAGACGTATGTGAAATGAATCGGAACGAGGTTTGAAGTTTCGACAGAAATGTAGCTTTTTGAAGCCTATGAATAATATATGCCGGAGCTAAAATAATATTGGATAAACGTTGCGAGTTACTCAACGTTTTTAGTTCATCGTCAAAAGGTAGATGGCGCTAGGTGACGGTGGCGTGATTTTAAACCGCTTTTGACTTAAGCGCCCTTCAATTACTAATTTTTCAATGTCACTTCTGCGGCGCTTTTGAGGTGATTGATAAAGAAGTTCTCTACCGAACCGCTGATTCTGAGGTACCCCTATTTAGCGGGGCTCTTAATGGAAGTTCACCTGTACATCTATAACGTTATACGGATGGTAACCGAACCTTTCCGAAACCGGTGGAGGCAACTCCAACACGCTAAACTTCAAATAAATCAACTTATTGCCAGAGCAAATCAATTTCTTGGTATTCCATTAAATGAGTAATCGCAGTAAGGAACGTGTTCCATGAGATGCCAACTCGTGCAAAAACTACTCGGCGCAACCATTTGCAATATTGGTTTGGTACTACATATGTTCGTGGTGGTATCATACAATGTTAATCTATTATGGAACCCTAGAATAGGGTACCATACTGAGGACAGGAATGGACTTCTTGAGAACCATTGGCCCCGTTTCTGTGGGCACTTAAGCGGAACTACAGGGGCATGATAGATAGGCCATTTTCTATGTAGATTTCCCCAGAACTCTTGAATTTTCAAAATTCGCTACCGTTTTCGAGAACTAGCGAGTTCTTTGAAGTTGTGACGTCATGGAATTTTCCGTCACTCAAAGCTCCAAGAGAGCCGAGAGGCGCAGTTTCAAAACGCAAGACAACCGAGAGGCGACATCGAAACCTCAAGACATCCGAGATGTGGCATTGTCGAACCGAAACAGCTGACGTCCTTCGCTGCCGCTAATGGCATACCTAACGCCAACAGCGTAGATGATGCAAACTGTGTATTGACGCAAGTGCGTAAATGACAGCAACTGCACAAATGACCCAAACTATGTAGCTGCTGACTGCGCAGTTGAAGCTACATTGAGTAGCTAACGCCAAAAGCGTTGACACTAACTGCGTACATCACGCCAACTGCGTAGATGATGCACACTACGTAATTGAAGCTAAATTGACATCAGGATGAGTTCTAATTCTTGTAAAGATTTGTCGACAACGGTGTTACATGATGTATAACAAACCTTATGAACTTTTGGTGTTTCTATTTGGGGTTCCATCCTACAGCACCGTGTGCTTTTTGAGTGTTTTTTGTTGATGAAGTGGGGGGAAGCATGGATGATAGAATTCAGCTCAAGTTTGAAAGAACAAGACATTTGCGATGGGCGTTGTTTCAGTATGAAGTGGTTGATGACAGAGCTGTCAGTGGGTTGGAATTTTAGTGCTCGAGGTTTAGCTGACGACTGACGAGTAGAGGGTTTTTCAGTTTCTACAATATACAAACAGGTAGAAGTAGGCAATTAAAAGTTGTAGAAGTGACAGAAGGCGGGTTAATCGAAAATGAAATGACGACATGGATATATATGTAGTTGAGGAGTTTACTGGAAAGAATTTGGATGGACAAGTTTCTAAAAGGTGGAGGTTGAAGTCAATTGATTTTTAACGGGACAAGGTCTTGAGTGGATCATGTGTTCAGGGACTGAAATGAATTATTCGAAATCTTTTATAATAGCTGGCTGGCATATTATGTTTTTTGGAAAGTTTGTAGGAGATAAATGGAATTTTGGTGCGATATTTTTATGGAAATATAAGCAAAACAGTAAAGGCTACTCGTGGGTTTTTATGAGTCATGTGATTTTAGCAGCTCGGTCTGTCCATATAGCGTATCTACTGTATTATCCATCGAGATAGTGTAGTGAAACTGGTGAAAGTGAGACGTCAGGGGGCATTTTGAAGGGACCACGGCATGGATATTTTAATGGCTAAAGTGTTGTTGGGAGAAGTATAAGGATGCAGCGTTGGGTTTCGGAAGTATATTTGAAAAGGCAGGTTCTTTTTGATGGTTTGTGTATTTGCGAGGTTGTGGGGGAAATTATTTACCTGGTTGGGTATATTGGGCTGGCATGACTCTTTGACTAACTCGGTTTTTAGACACCCTACAGGGTTTGTTCTCATAAGGTGGAAGGAGCGTGTGTAATTTATTTGAAGACGACGGCAGATAGAAGGTGGGGAAGTGAAAGCAATCAGAGGAATATATATGAAGAAGCGTGGGATATATGATGTGGTTTGGCCGGGAGACATTGGTTTGTTTGTACAAGGGACGGATATGAGTGTTTGTAAAATATGTAGGGATGAAAGTGAGGCGGATTTATTACAGTTTGACTGTGTGTGAGGTTCAAGTAAATTGAGTTGTGTTTTACTATGGTTTGTACAGAGAAGGAAAAGAGACTACTAATAATACTTGCTTTCTGAGACATGAGATGTGTAAAGGTTAAATGGCGTCTGTGAGAGTGAATGAGGAAGAGGAATGTTGGCGGAAAAAGAGCGAAAAGTAATGACGAGTGCCTGTTGGGGGAGGGGACTTGGTGGAAGTTTTGGATTTGATGACTGTTTGAAGGATTTACGGGTAGGAGGAGATTGGAAAAGGAAGTTACGTGTATGCGGGTAATAGTTTGGAGAAGGCTGGTGACAGTTTGAAAAAATAAATTATGGTTTGTGTAAATCCTCTTTCTGTTTCCGAGTGAGCTGCTCTGGTGAGGAGAATGGAAGGAAAATGTTCGTTGTTTTCAGTTGAGGGTTAGTTGTGATTGGACGGATAAATAAAAAAGATTGGTTTCTTGCAATGGTGTTGGTGAATTGGGATCGTGAGGGACATGATGGAGGACGTATTGTTTTGTAATTGTGTTGGGAAATGGGGAAAATAAGAAAAAGCGGCATAGACAAAAAACGGGGGAAACAAGTGGACAGGGTTGGACATGGAGTCGAAGATGTACAGATGGAATCGGATGGATATTTTCGATTGCAGACGAAGGCCGAAAAGAAACAAGAGTTGTTTATTGGGAGAATGATTGGATTTTTTAAGCGGGTGTGTGGGGGACGTTGTTGTGTAAAAAGCGGACATTGTTATGGCGTTTTGGGCAGGAAAGACGAGGGGTCTCTGGATGTTGCTGGGGACGTTTGTGATAGAAGAATGGCAGAAAAAGTTTGACGTCAGCCAATATTATTGTGAGAGGGAGGAGAAAAACGGTAACTATGATGAAGGGTGATCATGGTCGTTTAATAATACGACGACAGCAAAAAAAAGTCAAAGAAATGTCTGTGAAACAGAGAAGGGAACTGTGTAATTGCTTAATGGTGGACGACGGCTACTATAGGGAAGGACATGAAACGTTGGTGTACAGTAAACATGTGACAAATGGGACGTGTGTTGTAGTTGGGAGTTGGGATAGTATTGAGTATTGAGTTATTGGATGCATTGCGGAGACGGATACGATTTAAAGCTGAGTTTGCAAGAATTCTAACGTTTGTGTAATGGTTTGGTTTTGCAGGAACAAAGTCACAAATCTTATCGGCCTTTGTGCGTTCTAACGTTTCGATGGAATTATGCAGTGCACGGGCTGGAGCCCATGGGCTACCATTTGGTCAACGCTTTGCTCCATGGAATCGTCTCCGTCTTGTATTACAGGTAAGCATTTGTGTGTTTTTCTTTGCTGTAGCCGTAGTTGTGTAGTGTGGAGGGAGAAAGATAAACGACCGATACGAAGCGAAAGGAGAAGCGGTTTCTTTTGAAATGAAATTTTCCGAGTACGTGAGTTTGAAGAATTATGCCATTTTGGAGGTTTGGGTCTGCGGGGAAATGGACATTAAAGGACGTGTGGATAAAAAATTTGCGTTTGAAGGGTTTAGAGGGGGAGGGGTGGGGAGGGGGCGTGTGGCTATGGAGGAGGACATTTCGAAGAAGAAAGCCATGGAAGGGATAGCCTGGTAAAACGCGGTTTGGCAGAGAGGAAAAGTGAACATTTGTTGAAATGGATTGCCCTTGTGTGAGGTTACGGGGAATGGGCCACAAATCACGTGGTTGAATCAGCACGGCGAAATTTTTTGTCCTTAATGGTGTTTTCGAATAATGGAAGTGTGTTTGGCGGCTACTGCGCTTTTTATTGTACCGGAATTTATATGTAGTGAAGGGGCCGGCGAATTCTGTGTGTAGCAGTTTCTTGCTTGGCTCTTGTCGCTTATTTCATGTTGTTACTGGCGAAGGAGAAGTTTGATGTGAAATATAATGATTGAACCTTGATGATTTTTGCAGAGTTTGTTCACTGGTTCTCTCGGAGCTTGGGAGTTTTGTGGCGGGCATGTTGTTTGCAGTTCATCCGATCCATACAGAAGCGGTAAGTTTGAATTGGTCAAATTTAATTTGAGTAGAAAACACTTGTTGCAGGTTTCAGATAAGGTTTGAAGGTTGCCATCTCTGTGCGCATAAGAACACTTGGAATTTGGGAAGACCAAATATGTATAAACTTGAATTGGACATTTGACTTTCCTTCAAGTATTTTGGTTAAGTGGGGTAGGAGATGTTTAGAGTGGTGGATTGGATTGGACGAAAGAGTGGGCGTGTTTACATGAAAATGGTGAGTTCAAATTTTCAACTTGAAAAGATGATGAGGGACTAGAAACTATGCGAATTCTTGATGGAAATTGTATAGACTTGTTCTTGAGAGGACATGTATGAAATTCAAGTCTTGAGGAAAGTTTTGTTATGAATATGAATGTACATGCATGCATATTGAAAAGAAATGTTGTGATTGGGATGACTTTGGAAGAAGTTGTTGATGATGACGCCATTATGGAGAGAGTGCTTTTGAATAGTGTATTGAAAATTGGAGGAGAGGGAAATGTATTTTTGATTCGGATGATATTATTTTGATATGCACAAACTGACTGAGAGGGAGAAATGTTATTTTATTGTCAAAAATGTCATGGCTGGTGGAGTGAGATATAAAATGGAGAAATGAAGGTTCAAGTTTGTTATGGCCGGCGGAGAGATGGAAGGAGAAGAAGAAGAAGACTCGCTTGTTATTATTATTATTATGAGGACGAAGAAAGCAGTTTTGAAGACGAAGAAGATGTGAAAGCTTATCTTTGAGCTTTGGTTCTAGTGTGTTGTGGAGTTGGTAGGGTGATGCTGACGTAAACCTTATTTATTTGTTCAATAAAGCGGAGGTTGGGAAGCAGTTAAAATTTTATTACGGCAAGAGATGAATCTGGCTAGTTGAGTGGAGAAGAGTTTCTTCGTGCATGTACATATGTATGAGAAAGGTATGGTGATTAAATTTGCCGTTAATGTAAGATGGCTCCTTGGGCTATAAATGTTGGAAAATTGTTGTTGACTGACAAAGATAGCGTGGGGACATTTGGGAGATGAAGAAGCAAGATGGCGACAGGATATGACTTGAAGACTTGTTGTTTTTATGAGCTAAAGATACGACAGTGTCCTTTGGATGTTGTGTAGAGAATGTAGTGACGCTGATGCTTGATCGTTATGTGGATGGAGAAAGTGGTGTTTGCTGCTGCCAAGACGGAAATGAAGGAACATGTTTGTTATGAGTTTTGATGGGGAAATTTATATTTGGAGACATGTGGCGGTGGCGCTCTGGAGAGTCATAATGAGGTTGGAAACAAGGAGGGAAAAGCGAAACGTCGTCGTCTGGCTGGTGTCGTAAAGGGACCTGTGGATATGGCTGGGAGGATTCGCTGACTGACTGACTGGCAGACTGGAGGAAGAAATGGAATAATATGGCGGCAAAGTACAGTAGTTCTGGTAGTTGTATATATACGGGCACGCAGAATGTGACAAAATTGTTGACATAGAGGAAAAGGTTTTGTTACGGTATAAAGTTCAAGATGGAGCAAGGAAGGAAGCTAGAAGAAGACGAGCTGGTTGCTGTTTCTATATAGTAAAGCGGCGGAATAAAATGTTTCCCTATGGCCACGTTGTTGTTTTCCGGGGGAGCATGTGGGAATAAGTTGAGCAAGACTAGTACTCGTAAAAGTTTATCACTTTGCATTAAAATTAGAAGATTCTTCCGGTTTGGAAGAAGAGCGGGAAGAAGAAAGAAGTTGCAATGTAATGTTGGGGACGTAGTTTCTGGAGAAGCGAAGATGTTTCGCAAGATAAATGGACCAAGTTTCTGGGTTTACGAGTGAAAGTGGTTGGTTGGTGGGGATGGATGCTGGCTGAGGGGGGAAATTCGCAAAAGTGGCGTGGAACCAAGGCGACATAATTACATGTGTATATCATGTGAGCAATGGATTTTTTGGCGGGATTTTAGCGATTTCGGACGGAATGCATATGTACATGTATATATATTGAACTGGTATGTATTTTATGAGAATGTGTCTGAGTTAACGACAGATGGGAAGGGTGACATGGATGTTATTAGGCCATTAGGAGGAAAATGTTCTGGTGTACATAGGCGCAATGAAATTTAGGAAGAATGAATAGTTTTAGAGTGAAAAGAGTTGAGGAAAAGTATGTTGTACATTATAGAGTGGAGATAAGATTGGAGGAATAATGAGGGCGTTACGGCGTTATGTATATAATGTTGTAGGAAGGAAGGGAAGAGGTACTAGAGTGTGTATAAAGATTGGATGAGAAGGACAGTTTTGTATGGTAGCGGAGTAGCCACTACGATATTGTATAAATGTATATATATGATAAGGATGGATAATACAGTGAGCAAAGAGTCTTATTTTAATATGGAGATGGCGGGTGAAAGTGAAAGGGTAAATGGGGCCAGTAAATATTAGGGGAAGTGCATGTACAACATGAATGTGAAAGAAGGCTATGGTCATTAGCGCGTTAATAGATGCATGCGTTTTAGAATTTAATATTCAGAGTGTTGTATTTAGTTGTAGAAGCAAGGAGCTCGAGTGGAGCCGAAAATGGGTTTAATGGGGGCAGTATAGCGTTTTCGGTACGAGGTTCAAAAAATTGGGGATGAAGTGTGAAGTTTTGTTCTTACAGAGGGCTTGCGGAATAAAATGAAGAATATGTCCAAGAAGGGAGACGGGAGAGTGAAAAGGATTTCGGAGAATATTTTGGTTGTTAAGGTGCGTTTGGAGAAGATTTGAAAGAGTAAAAGTGGGTGAAAGCGTTATAGTCATTTGTATGGATGGTGTTATGGTAAAATGGAGGAAGGTGGTTGTAGGTATGGAGATGTCGGCGGAAGGCGGTGAGGGAGTAATTTGTGTGAGTATTCTATCTATATGGAAAAGTAAAATTACCATCAAGTGCACGACAAGAAGGTGGAATTTGAAGAAGCTATGGGTAATGCATGTTTGAAGGGAATGGATGGTGAAGAGAGGTTGAATTTAGCGTTTGGACGGTGGTCGTTGAATGTGTAAGTACGTATTGTACGTATATAGAGACTGGCGAGTATTTACAGGCGGCTAAAGGGTATTTATGAGGGGAGGGGCTATATATATAGGTAGTAGTGGCTGGAAGAAGACTGAAGGAGGCGTTGGAGCCGATGTAAGAAGGTTTGAATGAAGAAGAATACATTTCGGTATCAAGGAAGAAGAGTTGTTGAAGAAGGAAAGGGCGGAAATGAATTTTAAGAGAATGTGTGTCTTGAGGGACGAGAAGGAGAGAAAAGTAAAATGCGATGACAGGAGAGGAGAGTGAGTCGGAGGTTCAGATGGTGTTTCAAGAGCGAATTGCTCGTGAAAGTGGAGGTAGTTTTTGAATGATGGGAGGCAAGAATTGTTATAATTATACAAGATACTGTACCAGATTGTCCAATTTAAAATAAGAAAATTGTGAATACTGGTAGAGGAATGAGAATGTCATGGATATATAGGAGGTATTGTTTGTTTTTGTCCGGTTAATGAGGAGGTGGTAGTGTTGTTGGTTGGTAGCTGATTGCACTTTGATGGGTTCTTGTTCCCTGTGGTTTTGATATGGTGGAGAAATTTAATTAGTGTGCGTGTAAATCATGGGGGTCGGTAGCAAGTTGAAGGTAAGGCAAAGACAACAAAGGGAGGCGGGTAAATATGTTGATATTTTTGTGGTAAAGCAATGGAATTCTAGTGTTTGTAATCTGAAGAGCGTAGGAGGATACAGCGGGACTGTGGAAGCAAGAAAGAATCGCAAATTGGTGAACGGCGAATAATATACCCAAGTGAGGAAAGTAAATAAGTATTAACTTGGGCGGATAGGCAATAGAGGTGGTGAATTTGATTTCATGTCGTTCCTTGACTGTCAGACTGTTGTTGCTATGGTATTGGATGTGGCAGGGATGCTTTTGAGATTGAGGAACACAATTGAAAGCATGAAGAGATAAAAGAGAGGACGTGATAGTAGGGAAATGAATGCTTGCTGTAAAGAGCTACAGAAGCCTGGTGATGGCGGGAGACGGAAACTGTGTGCGGCCACAGAAAGGCTTGAAAAGGAGCAAGAGCGTCTATTATAATTAAGCTGCTATCAATCATTCAGTGTATTGAAATTAATGACAGCTTTTGTAAAATGTGCGAAAGTTGGTTGCTGTGCTATGTGTCGTCGTGGGATGGTTGCATGGTGAAACGGGTATGGAAAAAGAGCAAGGCGGCGGGAAGCTCGGGTTACTCTTTCAGACTTGCGAATATGCATTTGGTGACGGTGGGATGATGTCGGTAGCGGATCAAGTTACGTATTTTGTTGAAAAGAGAAAGCATAGACTGTGTAAGTATAAGGAAGGCTGCTGAACAAGAATTTGGGTTGAAGTAACGTTTCTGGTTTGGTTTGGCATTCATTATCGTACATGGATACGTGACGGCTGGAAATGAGTTGTCTTTGTTGTGATGTATGTATGTATGTATATAATTATAATATATATTGTGTGGAGACGGGTTGAAAAAGTTTCGCTGGAAAGGAAGGATAGGAAATGTAGGTTATGTACGTGGGAAAGGATGCATGTTGTTGAGGTGGTTGGATTGATGATGATGTTTCATGTCCGGCGTGTGACTGGGTGGATGTATGGTTTTGTTGGTATTGAAGGAGATTTACGTGGGTTGTTTTTATAGCGGAAAAGGAGGTAATGTACGGAGAAGAAACGATAACAGAATTTAAATTTTAATGGAAAATTTTGGCGGAGGAGAGGAATGAATACATATTGAAGTGGATTGCATATAAATATTTTGCCGGGGAGGAAGGCAGGTGTCTGTATATTTTTCGACGGAAGATGGTCTGAGAAGAGGCGATCCATATGAAGGACGGGTGCATCAAATAAGAAAAGGATCAGGTACGAACAAGTTGTGTATGTTGCAGATTGCTGGCTTAAAAGTATGAATTGGCATTTTGTAGCGGGGCTGGCTTTCACTGTTTAAGAATGCGGGGGCGCGAGGCAATGAATGATGTTGGTTATTTGGCGTCATGGTGATGGAGGCAAGATGTATGGCTGGCTATATGGCAGTGATATGTCTTGGTTCCACCTGCCCTCTTTTGGTAATATCGAAGAGAAGGCAGGAGGATAGTACTTTTTTAGACTGACTGATGTAATTTAATCTGATGGATAAAGCGTTGGAAGAGAAATATAAAAACATTTTTGCATCTTGTTTTTCTCGTCTGGCTCTCGCGTTTTGATGTTTTTGAAGTGGGATAAATAAGCAATTGCTTTCCGGTGGACGAGTTGGAGTTTGGAGCAGGATACATTTTCCGAGAAGAAGTAAATGAGGGTTTAGGCCAATTTTGTTTCGAGCGGGAGTAAAAATTGAAGCTAGGAGAATCGTGAAAGCTGCGAAGAAGCAGCTGACTTGAAGCTTGGGGTACAGCTGTAGGTAGGAGGCTGATGGGGAAAGTAGAGGAGGAATTAATTTTTAATGGGCTGGCTATTTGTCGGAGAGCGAAGGAGCCTACTATGGTTTTTGTGCTCCATGTCCATGTATGTTTGCATAGAAGATTATTTAAGAAGGGCGGTAAAAGAGTTAGAGCTTTTACGGTTGTAGCAGTACTTACGTAGCGGGACAGGATGATTTGGACGTTGGAGAGGCTGGTGACTGTGTGTGAGAGTACATTTTTAGCGTTTATGTGATCTATAAGTAATGAGAGTAAGTGGAGCAGAAAAGGGAAAGCTTGTTTTTGCGTATGTTAAATGCATGTGATGTGTTGCGTGTATTTGTTTGTTGATTATTTATGAGAGGCAGGGGAAGACGTGGTTGGACTGACTGAGAGTGAAGTTTTGTGTATCTGGAAGCTTTCGGCTTGTGTTGGCTAAAATGACAGGATTTGAAAATGGATAAGAGATGTAAGTAGGTGGAGAGAGAGAAAGGCAGCGAAGAAAAAAGTGTGAAAGCTGTTTCGTGTTTGTGTATGGGAGGAAATGCATTATTAGAATTGGACGAAGTCGGCGAAGAAGACGTTGTACGTATATACGTGTGGTGACCAAAGGGAAAGGTTTCAAGTAAATGATCTTTGTTTGCTTATCTTTTTCGAGTGGAAGGCGGCAAAGGCGGTGGTGGATGGATGGAATGGGAAACTTGTGTTTTGATAATAGCTTGGTTGGTGTGGGATGGAATTTTTCAGACGATTTTTAGTAGGGAGAAGGTGTTTGTGTATGCGGTTTTGTGTTAGAATGGAGAAAGCTTTTTTTAATTTGTAAATGGAAGAGACGACGAAGGTGTTGGCTTGTTTGTGGTCACATGCATTTTAAAAGAGGGAAAGAGGACAAATATACAACATTTTCTCAGTGCTATGCTATGCATATGGTTTGTGCAGTGGGTGATTTTGATGAATATACGGCTGGGCGGCTACTTTAAATAGGAACCGAAGCTGTATTTTGGTGACAACCTTGAGTGTGGTAGGCAGCTGGTAAAATATATAATATGACGTAGTGCAAAATTTTTGAAGATTAAAAATGAAAGAGGGATGGAGGACGCTGTTTTGGGATATGTTTTTGTGAGATACGTTGTGTAGGGTTTATGAAGCTTGAAGGGTTGGTCGGTGGAGGAGACTCGAAAGCATGGCTTTGAAGGTGGACGAAAAGATTATGAAGGGTTCAAGGCAGGTCGGCAAGGAAGCTTGTTGGGATGTTTGTACTGTATGACTTGGTTTGGTAATGGTAGACTTCCGTTTCCTCGACACAGAAACTTGTGAGGTGGAGCTGGCAGAGTTTGAGTCGGTGGACGAAAAAGACGTACAGAGCTGTGCTGTGACAAGGAAGTTTACGACTATAGGGAAGGTCGGTAGGCCATATGGATGGAGTCAGTTGGGTGTGTTGGTGGGGGGAAATATGGAATGCGAGTGTATCTGTGAATATGGAAAGGCTCAGTTGGTGTAAGGGAAGTGAATGGAGAAATACGAGCTGAAAGGAAGGACGGGACAGGAACAACTGATGACACTTGGTGAATAGGGAGATACAGGAGGCGGCGTGGAGACAGACGAGCCGCGTACCGTAAACATGTCAGACGAGCTGGAATTAACTGGTGAAAGTCAAGGAAAGTTTGCGTCTTTTAGGAGGGATCCAATGAAGTGTGTGGGATGGTGTGTGTTGCTGTTGCGTTGCTGTATATATATAAATATCTGGCCATATGTGTCCGGCAGGCGGATGTTTTAGAATTTTTGAATCTGGCGTGTGGCCGCTTGCATGGCTGGAAATGCAGAAAGAAAAGATGAAGGCCGGAAGAGATTTGTTTTGGGAAATGAGAACCTTGTGGACTTGGGGATTTCATCAAGGGAAATTGCAAGTTGGTGACACATTTGGTAAAAGATTGCAAGGAAGAAAGCAGAGCAGCTGGAAGTTGGTGGGCTCTTTGGGAAAAGAGGGTGACGGGTTGATTGACTGGCAGGGAGCGAAAAATAAAGGTGAAAAGGGAGAAGTATACATGGCGAAGGAGCGGCAAGAGAGAAAGTAGATTAGGTGAAGAAGAGAAAAGGAGACGGAGTCCATGTGTTTGTGGCTGGTGAAGTTGACGTCTGGGAAAAATCAGAGGAAAGGTAATAGTAATTTCAGCAGTAGTTTGGTTTCCTGGGGGCGAAATTACAGGGTGATGTGGTGGTTTGGGATGAAAATGAGAAAAATTGTGATTTCTTGGTTTTTTGGGAGTCTTGATTTGGTGGCTGGAGGAGATGATGACGAGAAGGAGACAAGGTGGTGGTGGGAAGGGAATAATAGTAAGAAAGGTTGATCGTCAGTGGGAAGGCACATAAGGAAAGATTGGACATGAGGTAAAATTGCTAAGGTTGCATTATACTACGGAGGGCAATTATTATGTTGGTTGGTAGACATATATATAGGGGGAAAGGAGATGAGACGGAGAAAGTGGAAGAGGACGAAATGGCAAAAGATGTAAAGATAAAGATGAAGAAGAAGAAGATTGCAATGAAGACTCGTTGGAGGATCGTTGTCGTTCTCGTTCTTTTGGTAAATTTTATTTCATTGGAAGAAAAAGGCGGCGGCGGCGGGACTGGCGGAGGAACAAGGTTCTAGGTTGAGAATGTATGTGCGTTTGTCAGGATTTCGTGTAAGCATTTTGTTCTGTGTCCATGTGTTGTTGAGCGTGAAGATTGCGAGGAAGAGCAAGGAGAGAAATGAAGCGTAAGATGAAAATGAGTATTCGTTGTTGTAGTCCTTAGTTTTGGTTGGTGGATGGAGAAAGGCAGGGAATATTTTGGTACTTTGCTTTTGGAGGACATGTTGCTGTTGTTGTTGTTGTACAATTTGCTTTGTTTGCAGGGTATGAATGTGGATGATGATATGGGAAAGCTGGATGATGAGACGTGTGTCTTGGTGGAAGCGGCGTCTATGGCGAGTAGAGGAGATGAAAGAAGCTTTTGGTCGCTCTTTAACGAAGGTTAGCGAGCCGTGAAAGACTTTGGAAGGTTAACTACTGTCAGAGTGGAAGAGGGTTTCAGTTAGTGTTGCGGAACTGACTGTGTTGAAGAAAGTTATGAGGCGTTGAATGAAGGGATTGCTTTGACCGGTGACTGGCTGGCTGGCTGACTAACTTGAGGAGAAATTCGGACTGCAAAATATAGCATGTTGAGGCCAAATTGTAAACGGACAAGCTGTTGTGCAGTTGGACGGGGGAAATTAGAGTGGCTGGTGGAAGGTTGAAGGGAAGGAGGCTCGTCGGCTTGATGGCGTCGGTGGCAGGGCAAATTTTTGTACGTGTACAAGCGATGGATAGCATGCAAAGAACCGGAAACAAAGACTGGGGGAAAGAAAAACTGATTGAAGGTTGTAATTTATTTTTGAAGTTGGTGGGTTTTGTGTGATGAGAAGAAAATGTTTTGTTGATAAGCGGGTAAGTGGGGAGGGAGAGGAGCGGACGGACGGGCGATGGACGTGAAACGTTGTTTTGGTTCATGTAGAAGAATATGGCGAATACGAATTTCGCGTGTGGTGGAAGGGGAAATGAAAAATACACGCAATGGGTATTTACGCATGAGGGCGTAGATTACATGTGAGCAGAGTTGAACAAGTGGGCAAAGTGGTGAAAGCTTGTATTATTATGAATGAGCGAGAAAGACAAAAGAAAAGAGGCGGGACAAGGTAGGTAGAGAGAGAGAGTTGAAGAAAGCGGGGGAATCAAAAGTCGAAAAAGAGTTTTCGGTTAGTAGTTGAAAGGTTGCGGTTGTCAGTTTTTGAGTTGAGAATTATTTACTAAGATGGTAAGGTATATATTTATATAGGAAGAATAGACGGACGTGTAATCGAATATGTGCATGTGAAATGTCAAAAGTTTGGTGTGGAATGCGGGTGGGCAAGGGAAAAATGTTGAATGTCAGGAGGCTTTAAATCCTACTTTGGAGAAACCAAAAGAGAGAAAGAGAAAATGTATAAGTTGTTGCATGGAATTTGAGGGAGTTTTTGGAAGTTTGAGAGGTTTGGTGAAGATGGACTTGTTGCGCCTATATACGTTTGTTTGAAATGGGGATTTTTTTATCAAGGGTCATGAAAAGTTTTATTGAGTACAGAGTGAGGTATAGTTGTTAATGAGGAATTAAAGGATAAATGGAAGAGGGGCGTTTGTGTGTGTATATGTAATCTGGTTTGAAGGGAGGTAATGAGACGGGGACTAAAATGTGAGAACATGAACATGAGAGCAAATGGGGAACAGTAGTAGAGACGGGGGTAATTATCCTGGTCGGTCGTCGTTAATGGAGAGGGAAATTAATAAGAGGCGTGTGAAGTGTAGGGAAAAGTTGTCAACTGACTGATTACGTTGGTGAGGTTTACAAAGGTTACATACACACGGACACGTAATGCACACACACACACATGGAAACACGCCCAAAAGGTGACCAATCAACAGGATGAAAGAGGGACACAACAAGCATTAGGAATTACGTGAAGACGACGGGAGTATATATATATAAGGCGGTTTACTGTTGGACTGCTCGTTTAGTTGGAAAAAGTTTTTGGCTTTGCAAGCAAGGGGATTTTGTGATTAGCCAGTAGCTAGCCGGTCGTGTACATATTGAAGCTAATGGAAAGAATGGGGGAGCCGGGTAGCTGATGGGATGGAATATGGAGATAATAGCCACTTGGAGAAAGTCATTATCCACTGGAAGAATCGAGACGGAACGTGGGGTGATTGGAGTAGGTGATTTGGATGCATGTTTGTTTTTAGTCAGCAAGAATCGAGTGATGGAATATAAATATGCTTACACCGTGGGTTTCGTACGGCTTTGCCGACGGTGAAGTCGTTGGAAGGCTGGCTGGTGGTCAGTCTCCAACTCAAGGGTAAGAGCTGACAGAAAATTGTTTCGATGGACAGTAACACTAAGGACATTGTTTTCACTTGATCTGACTGGGTTGAATGAGCAAGTGGGCGAATAGAAAAAGTTTGATTGTTGTTTTTTTTGGTTGTTCGCTTTGTTGTTGCGAGGAGGTTGATGAGACGTTTGGTCGGTATGGTTGATGGTGGTCTTGTAGGAAAGAAAGGAAGTAATCAGGGAAGCCGTCTCGTGGAAAAATGGAGAAACCAAACAAAGTTGGTTTGGTATGAATGTCGCCGTCGTGTGCTAAATTACTGTGTATATATAAAGTTGGTGGCGTGACGATTTTGAGATGGATTTTTGTACACGCAATTGCAAGAGCGGTTTTGAAAAAGGGGTGAAGACGTTGCTTGTGTGTAGTTGGCTTAACTGTGAGTAGAAAAGAAAGCGCTGGCTGATCTTGATGAAAGGTGGCAAAGTGAAGAAGCGAGAGGCAAAAAAGGAAAGTGTAATGCAATACAATGGGAGCGATGGTTGCTGGTGGTGAAAAAAGCAATTTGAATGATTGAGATTTCAAAAAGAGTTGAGCGGCGGGTATGGTGGACGGAGAAATCACGTGTACGTGACTGGGTACTTGTATTCAGAAGGGAGTTACGAGGGAAAGGCTTGGCGGCACATGAAAAAAGATTTAGAAATGAAGGTAATTGCGGTAGTGCAAATGTACAGGAAGAGGAAGGCACGTGTACAATTTTGGTTTTTAAAGGTGGCAGGAAGGAATGTGTGAGGATGAAATGAAGTCGTTTGGATTCGGAGGAGCGAATGGGTATTATTACACGTTTTTTTTTGCGTTTGTGCAGATTTTTGTATGCAAGTTGTAAGGGCTTTGTAAGTTACTTTGCTAAAAGACGAAGTTGAAATAAAATTTGAAAGTTGAGAAGGGGGAAAGAATGTGGTTGATTTGGATGGTACTTTTGGACGGACGGGTTTCTGGAATCAAGGGAGGAAGATGTGATAGAAAGCTGATTTTTCCTCATTGACACTTGCTCTCGAATTCTGCGTTGTGTTTCGAGATGTGTGAGTACGGAAAGAAACTTTGGAAAATGTTTACAGGTCAATAGAATGTGGCGGTTGGGTGGTACAATTTTAGCAATTTACGGCATACGTGTTTTATTTGTTGGTCAAAGCGTTTGAAGTCTTTGAAGTTTATTAGGTGAGTGGAGGAAGCGAGAAGTTTGGCGGGCGAAAGTGAAAAGTGGGGATAGTTGTTAGAATTTTATTGAAGAAGCAAGTATTCATGAGAGTAGAGCTTTTTGAGGTGATGGGAAGAACAAGTAATACGTGATGATGACGAGATATTTTGCGGTGTTGAACATGACACGGGTTGTTAGTCGGGTGGTTGGTGGGTAAATATACGGGAGACATGTGGATGTTTGATGCGTGTTGTTCTTGTATGTTGTTGGTGGAGGGATACGTGTATGGCGGGAAAGGTGTGTATATTTGCACGAGGTGTCGTAGGTGATGGTGGTGGTTACTTGATGGTCGGCTGGTCACGTTCCGTTCTTGTAACTTGAGTACAAGTGTTTACTTTTGTTGTGCGTACGTATCTCTGGGATGTTTGGTAGGGCACGAAAGGGAAATGATGATGATGAGCGATATATATAGCGGTAGATGTTTGTAAAAGATGATTTTGGAGAGACGCTGTTGAATCCATTTATATGTCTGGTTTTGTGGATTGAAGGGCTAAAAGAATTTTGGATTGATGGACGTGACTATTGCGAAATGCTGGTAAAATACATGCAGGGTTTGGAGTGCTTGAATACGTGGGTTGGAGTTGTTATGAGCGATGTTGGAGGGATTTTTCATTCTTTGCATGTGTGGTAGCGAAGAAAGTAGCGCGTGCGTTTGATTGCACAATTAGGAGGAAGGGGGGTCTTTTGGATTTTGATGTATGATGTGGCGACGGTGGTGATTGTGGAAGAGGAAGACGAAGAAGAAGAAGGTAATATATCACGAGATGCAAATCAAATGGCAGATTTGGTAGAGCTGCTGATTGTGACAAAATTTGTTAAAGACTGTTGGTAGAAGAAAAGGAGAAAAGGTTGAGGACGAGGATGTCTGGTGCTTCTTGAAAGGGCTTGCGGTGGGAAGATGTATTAATCAATTTGGTCGTCTGGTGGATGTAGAAGTGAAGGAGTTTGAGAGAGAAATGTTTAGAAAAGATTTGCTCAACAAAGCGTCTGGATGACAAATTGTGTGAATTAGCTGACTATTTGGTTGGGGCTAAAGGACTTGATAGGATTGGCCTGTGTGGAGCTGAGAAGGTATTCACAGGTTATTTAATTTAGAGGAGCAGACTGATGATGGGATAACCGCTAAATCAGGGACAGGAGGGATAGAAGTAAATTCTAATTATGGCTACAAGAAGTAATTGATTCTGAAGTAGTTTTGCTTGAGGTTGGGTTAGATTCGTCGGCTGTTATTAATGGAATGTATGTATGGTGGATGTGGAAGAACGAATAGAGACGAGAGAAATCAAGGAGAAGGCCGAGGAAATTAAGGCAAGTTGGACTGGAGTAATGGATGAAAGTTGGAGACGGCTGTTTGGCTGATGAAGTAAAAATACATATTGATGAGCGGGAAAGAATGAGGGAAGAGAAAAGAGATTGCTCGTGGGATCTCTTTCTATTATCTTATAGAGTTTTGCTAATAGCGTTGGACAATGACAAAAGATGGATGAGGAGCCAGTGGGCAGTAGTGGCTCGGTGTAATTCCGAGGGGAATCAATGTTGGGTGGACTGGAGCTGTGTCTCTGATGAGGAGACACATTGGCAAATGGTGAAAACATGGACTTTGAATTTGGTCTGGTGAGTGCGGTTGGCGGGATGTGTGTTGACTTGGTTGTAGGAGCAGATAGATGGAGGGCGGATGTTAACAAAGAATGATTTTGACGGCGGCCGGCGAGTGTGTTGGTTGGGTTCGAGAAGCAAAATGACCAGAGGACTGATACAAGACGAGTGACGAAGAATAAGTTTGACCGAGGGCATTAAGTGATGAGCGTAATGGATGTTTTCACATGTATTCGAAAATAGTGACTGTGAGTATAACAAATGGAAGTAACAAACTGTATGTTGTTTGGTGCAATTTGAGAGCTGGGCTGGCTGTAAAGTGAGGACTGGCTGGCCGTCTCCGTGGAGTCTAAGTCTCGGCGTCTTGTGTTTATCACGGGGAAGGTTGACGGGTCGTAAAGAGAAAATGGGGGTCGTGTATTTTGTTGAAAGAGTGATCAATCTGTGTAATGTCGTGTTCTATCTCACATCCAGGGCTTTGGCTCTACTTTTTTGGGGTTGCAGTTTTGGTGACAGGTTGCTCAGCTGAGGCTGACAAAGGATTTGTGAGTGGGGGGAAGTGTTTTTAACTGATATTTTGGAGGATGCGAATGGGAATTATGGACGTCGGGAGCCGAAGAGATACACGTGTTGATCTTGTGGAACGGGACATGTTAGAGACGAAATTGATTTATTTGGATAAAAGTTTTGAGCTGAAAGTAATCTAAAAGAAATTAAGAGTATTTAATGTCTGTTGGAGGGATGAAGAGGAGTTGAAATGAAGACAAGAGGAGACTAATAAACCATTAGACATTAGCATGAAATGATACGAAAGGGAGACAGAGTGCTGACGATAGTTTTGGGAGAATCATCATTTGGTGGTGGAGTTGAAGTTTTGCTGGCTTTTTGATGTTGGGATCTTGGTTAGAGGGACATGGAAATTTTTGGTATAATTCGGTAGTCTGAGCTGACTAAAGCGAGAGTTTCTCTGGGTGGCATCTTGTTCTTGATGGTCGGTGGCGGCGTCGTTGTTGTTGATAGAAGGAGGGATTGGTAATGAGGTGGATGACGAAAGGGTTGTTCAGACTTGGAGATTTGAGTTGAATGGTGGTGGGATTTGATGATTTGAGAAGAGGAAATTGGTAAAGTTTGTGAAAAGTTGAGGGATGATTTGCATTTGATCCGTGCGGATGGATGAGCTTTGTGTTTTATTGGAAGTATTGAGCAGGATTTTAAGTAAGCGTTGTCGATTCATGTCGTCGGTTGTGGAGGATGAAGAAGCAAGTTGTTGGATCTTGCTCGTGTACTTACTTGGGACCAATTTCTTTTTTTTGGATTGTTCTTCTCTGTCCCGGACATGTTTCTGTGTAATTGAAATAGAGGGGAGAAGAATGGACGAGAAAGCAATGCCGGAAGATTCTTGGAAGCTTGTATGGATACTTGTGTATGGAATGAGTGAAAGGCAAGACGGAGAAAAACAAGGGATGAGTTGCGCGAAAGGAGATTTGAACATGAGATGTATTAATAATACTCGGCCGCACGTCATTAATTCGAAAAGCGGATCATGACTGGCAGTTG
>JAQGBJ010000654.1:0-35254 GCA_034698345.1 Sphaeridia pumilis | reverse complement strand
CGTCAATGAAAATACTGCCTGAAGTTACATCGTAAAATCGGAACAATAGCCTCATAAGCGAAGTTTTTCCTGAACCACTCGCGCCGACCTAAACATAAAGTAAAACTGTTGTCACCAAACTTTTTTCTGCAATCATTATCATTCGTAACCAATTTTGGTAATATGCATTAACTTACAATTGCAAAAGTCTTCCCGCCTGGCACAACGAACGAAATGTCTCGAAGTACAGGCTTTTCGGGAAGATAGCTGAACGACACGTTCTTGAACTCGAGGGTTCCAGCTGACAATTGCAAATCTTCTGCGTAGGGCTCATCCTTTACTTCTTCCTCTTCTTTGAAAAGGTCCATCATGTTCTCCATATCGATAAAACATTTCTGCAGCATCCTGTAAAACGATATAAAGAGTTAGCGAATCTCGAGTTTGCACTTTCTCTCATAACCAAAAACGGTGCATTCTATAGATTACCTGTAATAATTTCCAAAGTAGTTTAGAGGGGTATAAAGTTGAACAATGTAGGATGAGAAGAGGACGTAGTCACCAACTGTAAGACCTTGTCCAGAAACAACCATTTTCACGCATAGCAAGGATCCAATAAGAAGTCCTCCATTGATAATCAAAAGTTGCACCATGTTCAAGATCATCAAGCTCGCGCTCACGATCCACTCTTCCTTCTGGTACTTCAAAATAGCTTCCTCATAACGATAGATTTCAAAGTCCTCGTTCGCAAAGTATTTGACGGTTTCAAAGTTCAAAAGAGAATCCACGGCTCTTTGCTTCTGCAGGTTGTCCGCTGTGTTCATGGTTCTTCGGAATTTGGTGCGCCATTCAGATATCACAAAGGTTGCAACCAGGTACACCATCATTGTAATAAAGACGATCAATCCAAACCACATGTTGAAGAACATCGTGAAGTAAACTATGGCTACAATAATGTCCACTATGGTTGGGAAGATGCTGAAGAGCACGTAGTTCAAAATACTATTTACGCTGTCTGTTCCTCTGTCCATAGCACGCATGACTTCCCCAGTTTTACGACTTAAATGCCATCGAAGGCCCAAGTTGTGCAGATGACCAAAAAACCGAACCTAAGATAAACAGAATGTCTATTTAGACTTGCTAAAAAAGATATTCCATAGTAAACTTAACAATTAAAACTTACTTGAACCTCTCTCGTTGTATACTGTGATACTCTGACCCACAATAAGCTTCGAAGATTACTCAACAGTCCACTAGTTCCAGCACCGCCTCCTTGAACTACTTTGAGCGCAACTAATATCACGACATAATCCCAACGGAATGCCAGCTTTCCTCCAGCACCGAACAGAGAGACCATAGTAGATTCCATTGAATAGACTGAAGACGAGTTTGCTGTTTCGATTGTCATGCTATCAACTGCAAGATTCAAAACCAATTTTAACAACCTTACTGCAACATACATAATTAACATTCATTCTTGACACAAAACTTACCGATATACTTGCTGTAAATTGGCACAAAGACGTTGGTAACCCTTCCACCAATTAGGGAAACGAAACAAACGATCACATTTAGCTGCAGCCAGAAACTTCCACTTGGCCAAATGAAAGGTAGAAGCATCTTGATTTTCTTCCCCATATTTTTCCAAGCAGATCCTTGTGAGCTCGATTCTGGCATCTGATTAGTAGTAAAGTCTCCTTCATTACTAAGTCTGCTGAAGCTGTCACTATGGCGGATGGAAGGAATTCCTGGAGCCCGAAGTCCCAGCAAGAATATCACTCCCGAAAAGACGTACTGAACAACAAATAAGCTGAAGAGCCAAATGTCTTTGTTATCCTTGAGCTTGAAGAACCAGTCCGGATTCAGGATATTGATTAACATCAGATTCTGATACGCAAAGTTGCCAGTCCAGAAAATCAAAAGTACGAGCCCATGACCCTTAGTTGGCGTAGTTGGAAGCATAAAGTTTCGTTCTTTCATTATCATCATGATGACGAAAGGCCACACGATGATGTAGTTTGCTGCCGCTAGCGCCATGTGCCCATAAACTTCTTTGAAAAGGTAAATTTCTAGCAGTAATCTAATGATGGCTATCACGGGCATGGCTGCGTTCACCGTCACCTAAAAAACAAATCATAACATCATCCGAAGCCGTACCAAACCAATATCACATTCAGAATTCTTACTTGCACACCGAACAGCTGAGAAAACGGTAAAGCATAGTGCTGGACTTCAGTAGCGTACTTCCGGTAGAACAGAGATTGGATTGTTCCAAAGACCAGAATGAACGCCAAGCTTGAAGATGCCACAATCGTGTCCACCAGACACGGTGAAAGGCCGTGTTCGACCCATAGCTGTGATAATGTGACATTAGGTGGACAAAATGTAAAATTGCCGGTGATATTTTGAGTCATTTTGGTTGACGATCAGCGGTGATCCTTGTGAGCCTTGAACGGTTACCTATGGACCATTAGAGTGAAAATGAACCAAATATAACCAAAGACTTAAAATCAAAGATACTATTCTTACCGGATCCGCCTCCCACTTGTGCTGCTAGCTTTTGACAGTCGCACTTTACGCCCAAAATGTAAAGTTTAGTGATTTTGACATTGACTGACTGAGACAATACGTTAATATCTACTGATCTATGCCTGAATAGCAATCACAATCAACTAAGAATCCGATATGTACTTGGTCTGCAAGCAAATTCACAATCAGTGCGTTCAGATAAAAGCAAGTGTAAACCGCGAAGTCACGTAGCTAAACTATTTAATTTTAATTTAATTTACGCCTTCGAAGTCAAACCTAGGATGTACGTACTAGTTCACTTAAACGGGTTCTGACAGTTTACACAATGAACATAGTTCGCAATTCTAGTTAAATGATAGCAAAAAAAGTCGTTGCCAAATGCTGGACACTGGCCAGTGACATGACAACAATTTCAACACCACAATTTTACATGCTCCTGCTCAAAAACTACAATGGATCAGATGTTTACACAACATCCGTAGAAATAACGTAATGAAGCTAAATACTGCGTATGTTCTGTCAGGCGCGAAAATCAAAAAGGACGCATGCAAGCGGCATTTTGTCGTCCGACCCTGACAATTCAAACATTTTGCTTTATTGTGAGCTGAAGAATTTTTGAAATTGTGGAATTTTGATCATCAGTACATTCCAGTTGTTTTTGAATCTAAAATTTTGACGCTTTACGTTCGCTAACCTATCCATCAAGGTAAGTAAACATGATTCGGTAACAGTTAATAGTTAAAGAGCTTTAACAAAAACAACTTACAACTTTTGATCATGATAAGTTAACTGATGCATAACTTAATTTTGATTTACGTTGTTTACCCTACAGATGCAGATGCCCGTGAATCCAAAGCCTTTCCTGAATTCCTTGACAGGAAAACCCGTTAGTATCAAGCTGAAATGGGGTCAAACTTATAAGGGATACCTAGTTTCCGTTGACGGCTACATGAACCTTCAAGTAATTTTTCAAGACTATATTGTATACTTTTGCACTAGTATTTACTTGTTATTTATGCATCATTAATTGAAATCATGTCCCCACAGCTGGCTGAAACCGAAGAATTCGTCAATGGTCAATGTACGGGAAACCTTGGAGAAGTCCTCATCCGATGCAACAACGTCTTGTATGTGAAAGCGGGAGAAGAGGAGGAAGGCGGCGAACCGATGGACTAACTTCAGCTAGAATTAGTAACGTACTTTTACTATAATGTGGTTTATTTTTAATTGTTTGAAGTGTTTGTAACAGTATGAATGTGTTCTTCGAATGAAGATATAAAAGACTTTCGTAAAATCCTTTGAAGTGGTTTCCACTTTTCTGCTACGCCTACGATGCTACAGATTAATGAACATGCTTCAGAGCTAGGAAGTAACTAAGCAGACTTTAGGCCTGATTGAACACCTGTGGAAAACCGGGACGCTTGACTCCAGTAGGAGGACGGAGAGAATCTTTGAAAGTAGACACTGGGAAACTTTGGCGAAGTTGTAAGCATTTTTCTCTATCAATGAACATGGCAGTGTTTTTCAGTTTGAGGTCTTTCTCTAACATTCCCTTTGTTTTCATCAGGTGTTGCATCGTAGTCTCCATGTCATCGTACTGCAATGAGAGTTTGTCGATCGAAACTTGCAACGCGTGCATTTCCTTCATCAAGGCTAAAGACACTTTGTCATGACAAAGTTCCAAGCCTGGACGTTGAGTGCGCTTTTGAGCTCGAGCCTGAGCCAGCTGAAAAAGGCAATAGAATAAGGTTAGAACATTGTTTATGGCTTTTTGAGAGTCCATTGTTTTGTTTACCTTCAAAGATGGTTTCTTGTCATCAAGGGCTTTTCTGACTTCATTCATCTTACGATTCAGAATCTCGATATCATGATTGATCTTATTGTATTGTTGTTGCAGCTGGTCTCTCGCATTGGCGACTTCTTTCACCCTGACGCCCAAGCAAGAATTCGTTTCGTACCAACTGTTGAAGCAATGGTCAGCACACATCATCATAACTCGCGTTACTTCTCCATACAACGTTTGCGAAGTTTGGCGCTCATCCTGGGATCGCTGAATCAGTGCTTGACTGTTCTGTAGCCACGATGCCGGAGAGCTTTTCCTGTAAATTAGAGCCGCTTAACTGGGATTCAGGACTTTGATTCCGGCAATTAGAACTTGTAAGGAGAGAAACCTACGCAATGTGATCGAACGGTGGTCCCACCGACCCAATCTCAGAATTCAAGCCACAAAGTAGTTTTGCTGATTCATCCGTACTTCTTGCATCTGACTTATTCCTGATGTCCTTTTCAAGCTCGTGTCTAGCAGCTCGAAGTTGAGACAGCTGATTGATGATTTTGTTTAGCTGGTCATGGAGTCGTTCGTCGCATGTTCTGAATGTATGCACCTGCCCGAAGTTGTCAGTATTCAAGTTCAAGTAACCTTCAAGAACAGTCAATATGAGAGCTAACCTCGTTCAGTAGAGCTTCTTCCACGGGATCCTTAACCAACTCAACTCCTGGTCTAGATTCTCGAGCATACAGATTCTCCTGGGTGATGTTCAAAGGGACTTCCAGATTCTGTTGAAGATGGTTTGTCAACTCCTTTCTTACTTGTGAATCATTTGAAGTCAGTCTATCTTACCTTGATCATTAGCTCAACCCTTTCTTTCAGCTCCAATAGCTCATGGCTTTGAGAAATGTTGTAACTCAATTCCATCTTCTCTTTCTCCAGCCATTTCTGAACATCATACAGCCGTTTCTCCATGTCCTTGCTCGTATCAGTAGCACAGCGAACTTGATCCTTCTGAGTTTCTTCGATACAGTTTTTAGCGTCAGCCCCCATCATCATAACAGTGTTATGGACGCATTCAGCTCCAGCATAAAGCTGTTGATTGTTGTAGCTCCATTCATGAGGAGAAAACCTAAAATCGTTCAAATTATCAACTGTTTCTCGTGGCAACTGCTGCCAAAGAATAATTTCCAAAGAAAATCTCACTTATCTCCCACATGTGTTTTGTTTGCATGAGAAGCACAAATATTCGAAGCCGTCACCAGATCCGGAAACTTGTACATCATCGGCGTTCCCAAGATGTCTGCAGTGCTGCTGTACCGAAGTCCCTTTCCAGTGCTGTTTCAGACAATTGTCAAGCTTTCGGTAATTTCCACTTTCATTATCTTTATCTCCTCTAAAAGTCCACTACTTACTAGCTTCCTGTTCCAGCTCTCGGAACCTCCTCCACAGCCCTGGCCTTGTTTGGCAGCATCTTTTTGAGGCTGTAGTCCCTGACCCCAGACTTGGCAGACCCTCCGCAAGTTCCGATTTTATTCCAAAGAAGGCATCCATGCTCAGGAGCTCTGGTACCGCAGATGTGAGTCCTTGGGGCCTCAGTCTAGAAGTTAGAAGACATGCAGTCAACAGTAACGCCTTCACCTTTCAAAGCAAAGTCCACGAATCCTCTTACCCCTTGGACAAACGGAACAACCGGGGTCGGTTGGAAATATCGATATTGGTATCGAAACTGATTCGGGTAATAATCATTTGACCTTGATATTCGGCTCATCTTGTAACCCTTCTCAATCCAACTTAATTCCAATCTGCTTTTCAGACAAAGGCTTTCTGAAGAGTGTTAACAGGACTCTACAAACGCCTTCCTGGCCTACATCCTGTCTAGACGGCTTGTTACCACCCTGGAAGAATGTTATATCGATTCGATACTTTACGCATAGGCGGACCTCTTCATCAAGTTACATTCCGAAACAAACAGGTATCGTCCGAATTTCGTTTGGTCGATTCCACTTTTTCTCATTAAAGGTGTTGCATGTTCTTCAAGTTCCTGCGAAATACACTCTTTCATTGCAGTAGTGTGTGATAGCCACTAGAGCGATTTTCGAAGTTTCAGGCCTGTAGGTTGGGTCAGCACGCGACCTGGACGCCGCCATCGAGTAATGTTGTCCAGCAAACTGGATTCCTCTTCACAATCGTTTCATGTTCATTTTACTCTATGGCTCCCTAAACTCGATGAGTCACAGCACGATGCGCCGCATTGATCTGGTGCATGGTGATGGTGATGCAGACCGGGCGACCGTGTGTTTTGTCTCGGGTTGAGTGTTTCCTTGAATGATAATTGCCGGATTATAACTGATTTCCCTGGAGTTTCATTTAAGTTAGTAGCATTCAGCCCTTGCTGCTTCCGAGGATCATCGTTCATCAGGTAATTTTAAAGTTTGTAAACAACATTTCCTGTTTTGCTTGCTATCTGCAAAATTCCCAGAATATTGCATCATATGCGTTTGGCTCATTCAGGTGCGCATTTAAACATCATTTACTCAAACTTAAAGCTACTTTAGTTCATGAACGGCTGCTTGTCATCAATATTGCAAGCTTGTTCTTGACGTCACCAACTTGAATGAGCCTGTCAGTTGTGTTTTGGTTTCTCAAAAAAGAACCATCTGTTTCAATTCAATTTCAATTTTTTGCAGTGAAAACAATTGAAATCTGGTGATTTCACCATGAGTGCCCAGGAAGCTACCGACAAGATGGAAAACCTTGAAATCAGTAAGTTTTAAATATATCTCAAGCAGTTTTCTTGTTTGTATTCATTGACTGAATCTAACCTTTATGAATAGGCGGTGTATCCGTGTACACTTCCGAAAAGACTGGTTCAGATGAAACTGGAGATGGAACTGAAGCTAAGCCTTACAAGACTTCTATGCATGCCCTCAAGATCGCTGGGGATGCTCCATGGCCAACTATCTACGTTGACGCCAAGGAAGAAGGAAAGGTATGAATCGTGTGTTTAAGAGTTTATTGGGTTGAAGTGATTGATTCAAGTAATCAACATGTGTCTCATTTCAGACATACGAACCGATCGCTAAGACTCAGTTCAAGAAAGTATTGAAACTTCATGAGCAGAAGAAACGAAAGGAGAGCGCTGCTGCAACAAAGGAAGCACAAGATGCCGACCTAAGGTCCAAGAACCTTGAAGAAGCAAAGCAGGTACACTTGACTTTCATTATCTTGCATTTATCAAAGTAATTTTGTATATAACTAACTGCGTGTTTTATTCTTCAGATTGTCATTGAAGAAGACAAATCTCTACCAGCTGCTACAAGGATCAAGATCAAGGATGCCCCTCAACACAAGGATAAGCGAGTCAAGCTTTATGGGTGGGTCCATCGTTTGAGACGTCAAGGTACAAGCTCTTAATTAATCATAGTCATTCGGGGAATTTTCTCCAATCAAAGGTTTCAGTAGCATTTGATGCTGCTGTGACAACAAACGGAGATAAAACAAAAAGCATGTGTTCCATTGTAGCTATTCATCATAATAGCTTACGTTCCACGCTAACTACAATACAAACAAATATGTCCTTGTTCAAATTTGAACTTGTTCTTTCAGTTACTAATAGTTGCATTTTTTATCGCAGGCAAAGCTCTGATGTTCATAACCTTGAGGGATGGTTCTGGATTTTTACAAAGCGTTCTCACTGATAAGTTGGTTCAGACTTTCAATGCCGTAATGCTGGCCACCGAATCTTCAGTGATATTGTACGGCACCTTGAAGGCGGTTCCAGAAGGACATACTGTAAGAATAGCCGTTAAATTGCTATTGAATATGTAAAAGATCATGAAATGAAACCAGGCGTTTCAACTGTAGGCTCCTGGAGGAGTAGAACTCAAGGTCGACTATTGGGAAGTAATCGGTATTGCTCCACCGGGTGGAGCTGATGCCATCTTGAACGAAGAAGCCCATCCTGATGTGCAACTGGACCAGAGACATATTATGATTCGAGGAGAAAATGTCAGTTGATTTTAAAATGCTATATGTACCACCAACAAAAGTTTAATTGTCGGCTTATTTTGGTAGACCTGCAAAGTTTTACGAGTGCGGTCTGCCCTCATGCAGTCCTTCAGAGATCATTACTTTTCCCGGGACTATTGTGAGGTTAACCCGCCTACTATGGTTCAAACCCAAGTGGAAGGTGGATCCACCTTATTCAAACTGGATTATTTTGGACAAGAAGCGTACCTAACTCAAAGCTCCCAGCTTTACTTGGAAACCTGCCTTGCTTCCCTCGGAGACGTTTTCTGCATGGCTCAAAGCTACAGAGCTGAGCAAAGTAGAACAAGAAGGCATTTGGCTGAATACACTCACGTTGAAGCCGAGTGCCCATTCATCTCATTCGACGATCTTTTGGATCGCATTGAAGACCTTGTTTGCGATACTGTTGACCGCGTGTTAGAAAAATGTGGAGACCTGGTCTACGAATTGAACCCAGTAAGTTTTAGAAATTAAACATCCACTTTCTCCAATCAAAGGTTGCTGTAGCTCCTCATGCTGCTGTGACAACAAACGGAGACAAATTAATGACATGTGTTCCATTGTATCTATCTCTTAAAATGATAGTTTACTTTCCACACTAACTACAAACAGCAGCTCGTAGTTGAAATCCTATGACAATTGGGAAGCTATTTTGACATATGTGCTAATCGTCATTGTTTCTTTTAGGGGTTCCAAAAGCCCAAGCGGCCATTCAAGCGCATGAACTACGAAGAAGGTATCAAATGGCTGAAAGAAAACGACGTTCGCAAAGAAGATGGCAGCTTCTACGAATTCGGAGAGGTTAGTGTCCAACATTTGTCTCAGTTGGAAGCTCATGTTGAATATTTTAATTTACACTGCTGTTTCATTGCAGGATATTCCCGAAATGCCAGAGCGAAAAATGACCGACGCCATCAACGAACCTATTCTTTTCTGTCGATTCCCAGCTCCAATCAAGTCATTCTACATGCAAAGATGTCCTGAAAACCGCGAACTCACTGAATCCGTAAGTCTGACTTTCTTTGGTAGTTCCAGTTGGATTTGTACAAAAATAAGCTGTAAACCTCCACATCATGCATCTACAGGTTGATCTTCTTCTCCCAAATGTTGGGGAAATTGTTGGAGGTTCTATGCGTATCTACGATTACGATGAAATGATGGAAGCCTACAAAACTGCTGGTTTAGACCCTGCTCCATATTACTGGTACACTGATCAGGTAGGAATTACATTTTGGTATCAACTGACCTGAACTGTAAACAAGCCGATTTGAATGAAATGATTGATTTTGCAGAGGAAATTTGGCACAATGCCCCATGGAGGGTATGGACTTGGTTTGGAACGCTTCTTGTGCTGGCTGTTGAACCGCTACCACATTCGCGAAGCTTGTATGTATCCTCGCTTCTTGGACAGATGCAAGCCATAAGATAACCTACTGCGTTGTTGATTTATCAGTTCCAACTCTGAAAATTTACGTTTTCCATTGCAAACTATGAAATAAATATTCTCATCATCCAAAAATGTTGCTGAAAACGATCTATCCCTAATCAACGAGTTAGTTAAAGCAAATGAATCTATTCTGCAGCTCATCTGCAAACTACTACTTGATGCCGACTTTTTTCAGAAACGTCCATCAATATCCTGATCTTCTAATTCGCCTTCCTCGCTAGTAGTTACATACAAATACATAACAAATCCACAACGAGAATTAGAAACAATCAACGAGCTTTATTAAAGCATCAGAAATACAAAGCCAAACATGAAGTGGATATTCGAACATTTGATCCATGACACCCCGTAAGCTTCGCCGAGCATCTTTCGAGTCCAAAACTTATTCATAAGTCGTTACTTGAAGACCTGCAATGGGCAATCAAATGAAGAAACGTTAGCAACTGAATTCCAAAATCAGCTTGATCAATACTACACTGATTTTAACTTTACTGACCTGGAGGCAAAGACTGCTTCAACTTCTCGGCCTTCTCGCTATCGGTGACAACCAAGGTGTAAAGGAAGCGACTGCAACGGACCTTGAACTTGTAGTTTTCCGGGTTCTTCTTGATCCTGATGCTCTTAGCATCCTTCCTTCTGGCGGTCAGGAGGAACTCCTTGATTTCGGTAATTTGTCTAGGCTGCAAAACAAGAACAATCGTTAGTTTATAACCTAGCTGATGCCAAACTATCCTTTTCACAAATCCAAACATGTTCCAGAACGAAAACATTCAAAAAAGCATATCGACCATAGCCGGCAACGTAAAAATGTTGTAACTCTCAAATGATGAATTTTTCTAGATTTTTAACGAACCTGCAGCATAACTACAAGATTTCAGAACAAGAAATGTAAAACGAACAACTTCACTTACCATTTTGATTGAAGTTCGATGGAAATTAATCCGAATTAAGCCAAGATGTAACACACACGTCTCTGCACACGCTACGACAATAGGCTCAAACTGTCCGTTCTACAACATGCAGTAATGGGCAGAGCGTATGGCAGATCGCACCGTGCGGTGCAAGAGTTCAAATAGAAGCGCCATGGAACACATGATCATAGAGCTTGGCGCGGCAGTTTTGAATTACTGTGTTGATCTTCAACATTTTTGTGATCCCAAATCGGGTCTGCTGGTTGAAAATATTGTTCACATCCGACACTTATAATAAATTTTGTGCAAACCCAAATCCAAGGTAAGAAATATTTCGGCAAAAATTGCATTTAACTAATATAGAGTTAAAAGTTATATCTGTTTGAAAGGGTAAATTAATGTTGTATTTAACTCGGTTTTGTTTCAAGGTTCAAAATGAACTCTTCAAGGGCTGCAGCATCTCTGATGAGGAGAAGGCACACAATCGGTTCTCTGATTCCAAAAAGGAATGCTACCCAAGGCTCCGGTGGTGCTACAGATCAAAATCCCTACTGGGAGAGTCTCTATTTCGGTAAACGCCAAATGGAGCAATTGAAATTCTGGTAAGACTACCTTTCCTTTCCTTGGTCACAAGATCAGCTCATCTGATCACAATTTAAATTTACTAAACAAACTTATATAACTTTCAGGATTCCTACCTTGGGATTGTACGGTGCTAGCGCTTTTACTGCCCTCGTCTACTTCACCGACTGGCACGTAGTGACGGACTTCATCCCAATCTACAGAGGAAAGTATGCGGATCAGGCAGAGCCAGAAAAGTAAACCTCAAATGTCTATACCAAAACCAACAGTAGTCATACGTATGGATATTCCATTAGTTTTGGTCAGCTAGCTTGAAGAACGTCGCTAGCTTCCGCTGTATAGCTTCGTGTCTATCTAAAATTAACGCTGTGAACAGTAGATTAAAGTCAAAGTAAATAAGGAAATGAAGTTTGGGTAATTTTTATTCCGAAAACGAGTAGTAAATTGTTCAACGATGACTAGAAAGGGTTTAGAATAGCGTTAATGAGATACCAGGAATCATCAATCATGAGTTCCCGGATGGAGTCAGGTCTCCATTACTTTGTCGACAGCTCTGCTTCCACCTTATCAAGTAGCTTTCGAGTATCTTTCCTGAAAGAAACAAGCAATATAAGTTCTACTTAGCTTTTGAAATGAAATGTATCGTATTTTAGCCGAGAAGAATGCACACATGATACAGCTCACACTTACACTTGTTGGTGAATTTTGTACACAGGTGCCACAGATTTGTTAAGCTCCTCGCATTTAGCCATTACTTGGTACATGACTTTGATAGAAGCATCTGCCGTATCGCACAACTGAGTTACTCCATCGCTCATAGTGAAAACACAGTCGACAGTCATGGACGAGAGCTAAAATAAAACATGAATGAGCATTTAACAATCTTTACATTTCATTGCAACGGTATTAGCGGAGTCCTCTTACGGAATGCAAAATCCCAGTGAGATTCTCTGTTAAGGTATCGATAGAAGACGCTAGTCGCTTAGCTTCCATTTCGATTTCGTTGATCACAATATTAAGATCATCTGAGTTTCCGAAGGAAGGTTCATAGTCAAAGTCTGAGTGCAAAACAAACAACATGATTAATCATCATAGACAGTCAGGTCCAGTCCAGTCGGCTAAAAGTTGTAAACCAACAGTTAATTGGCTCTCACCTTCATCCTTTGAGGGACTACTCAGTCGGATCTTCTCCGCCAGATCTTGAGTAACATACGTGACCTGCTGGCCTTCTTGAGCGACAACCCCTTCCAAGCTCAAGTCTCCGACCCAGTTCCTCGCCTTGTTCAGAAGCTTCTTTGCTGATGGTAAGCTGATATCAAGTTCTGAAAGTTCTGACGATAATGTGCTGAATGACTTGTCAGTTCCTTCTCTTGTTTGGTCACCTTCGCTGATTTCATGGTACGACCTTGTCATGACCTGTAACTCAAGCAAAGCAAATTTTTAGCTGCACTCTTTTGCCAAAAGCATCAAAAAGTTGATGATAGAGTTTTACCTGATTGTCTTCCAAGGTAGGCGATCTTTCCATGGCACTTCTTCTGAAGAACAATGTTCTCAACACTCAGTTTCTATTCTTCAATTCGCAGTTTTCACAACAAACTTCAGGAAAAGGAAAGTATCGCGTTATAAGCTGTACATTTCACCCCAAACTTGTTTTTAAAGTTGGACTGTCAACTTTCCTTAACACAAACGTTGACATCAAAATCCCCAAAATTAACGCCTTGTAAACTTGTAAACATTTGCCAAACTTTGCTGACACAAGACGAGAGACGGGAAATCAAATTTGAGATCAAAACACAGCTGCAGCAAGTTTCGTCAGTAAATGCCGTCGGCCCTCCTGTTGATTCATTCAGCTTACGAAAACCTTTTCTCCGAGCGGGACGTGCGCTACTGCAGCATAAGGATGATTGAATTGGAATTGAACTGAAGATTGCATTGCATAATTGACGAGGGCGAGAAAGGCGCATGCAAGCTGCTCCTGGTGTGTCGGCATTTCAAATTCTGGAATTTTGGTTTTTAAAAGTTCAAACTCTTTTTCATTTCCGGTGCTACAAAACTTCGTCGAAAAGGTAAACTTAATTGCACTCATTACATTGCTAAATTGGATACTAAACCGGCTTCATGCTTTCGATTTTCAGAGAACAAATCTGTAAAACTGATTCACCAAAAGTTTGATCTTTGTGTTGTTTGCTTTTCCAGGTCACAAGCTCCAAAATGACCCTTGACATAGAATTGTTCCGAGAGGAAAAGGGTGGAGACCCTGAAAAGATGAAGGAGAACCAGAAAAAGCGTTACAAAGATGTTGCCCTGGTAGAAACGGTCATCGCCGAAGACAAAGCGTGGAGACAGCTGCGTCACCAGGCCGATTGCTGCAACCGTCTCAAGAACCAGCTTTCAAAGGCTATTGGAGAGAAAATGAAGAAGAAGGAAGAACCGGGTACCACTGAAGTCGATGACAAGGTTGAATTACACGACATTAGTGCTGAATACGTCGCTACTCAAACCCTTGGACAGCTGAAAACGCTCAGAGCCAAGCTCGATGATGCTATGAAGCAGAACGCTAAATCTCTTGAGGAAACCGAAAAGCGTCGCAACGAAGCTCTGAAAGAAGTTGGCAATATTCTCCACCCCTCAGTTCCCGTCACTGACGACGAAGATCATAACAGGGTCGAGCGAACTTGGGGCAACATCGAAGAGAAAAAGAAGTACTCCCATGTTGACTTGATTGCGGTATGCGTGTGATCGATAATTTCATTTATATTGGACATGTTTTCCTTTAAATTGAAAGACTAAATGAAAAAATTTGATGTTTTCAGATGATCAATGGAGCTGATTTGGAACGTGGAGCCGTAACTGCCGGTGGCCGCGGTTATTACCTGACCGGCCCTGCAGTATATCTGCAACAAGCTTTAGTCCAGTTGTCTTTAAGAATCTTAGGTGACAAGGATTACGTCCCACTTTACGTTCCATATTTCATGAGGAAGGATGTGATGCAAGAAGTAGCACAGTTGTCACAATTCGACGATGAATTGTATAAGGTAGGATCAATCATACCTCATCATCATTCCCAATGCACAATAGATACTAAATCTAAAATTTAACTTGTTTTACATTCATTAGGTTATAGGCAAGGGATCCGAGAACCCTAATGAAACCGCTACTGATGAGAAGTATCTGATCGCCACTTCGGAACAACCTATTGCTGCATTTCATCGAGATGAATGGATAGCTGAAAGCACTCTACCCCTTCGCTATGCTGGCATTTCCTCATGTTTCAGACAAGAGGTTGGATCTCATGGCCGAGATACCAGGGGAATATTCCGGGTTCACCAGTTCGACAAGGTAAGTCGAGTTGTTTGTTGCTTGATTTGTTAGGTCTTGCAGTGGTTTCACAAATTTCTTTTTCTCATCTCAGGTTGAACAGTTTTGCATCACTTCACCTTACGATGATGCATCATGGCAAATGCTGGACGAGATGATAGCAAATGCTGAAAAGTTCTGTCAAGCCTTGGAACTTCCGTACCAGGTTGTTTGTATCGTTTCTGGAGCCCTCAATAACGCTGCTGCTAAGAAGTGGGACATTGAAGCTTGGTTCCCTGGTTCAGCTGCTTTCCGAGAACTCGTGTCTGCTTCAAACTGTACCGATTATCAGGTAAAGTCTCAAGATTGATAGAATGGTTGACAAAACATGAAGAGAATTTTTAACATCTTAATGAATGATTTGGTCTTCTAGAGCCGAAGATTGCGCATCCGCTATGGACAAACTAAATCTACTTCAACTGTACCATACGTCCACATGCTAAACGCTACCATGTGTGCTACAACTCGATGCATCTGTGCTATCTTGGAGGTAACTTTCAGCAACAATGTCTCCTGTGCTTCCTGTAGTTTCATTCATTTCATAACATTATTTTCTGACCATAGAATCATCAAACCGAAACGGGCGTTAAAGTTCCAGCAGCCTTGCAACCTTTCATGCCTGAGAAATACCGTGAGTTCATCCCCTTTGTCAAGCCAGCTCCTATCGATCTAGAGGCAACGAAAAAGCCCAAAAAGGGTAAAGAAGAAGCGAAGCCTAAAACTGGAGAAGAATAATGTCTTATGTTTTCAGAGATTGAATAAAGCATTTATACCTGCTTCATCTGTTGTTCAAATCGACTTGAGCATTCTCAGAACTATGTACTACTAATCAACTTTTTAACTCGAAAAAGAAGCTTTATTGAACGATAGGGTAACACTCCTCCTACATCACATACGAAGTAGTAGATACACAGAAACAATCATCATAATAAACAAAAATCAGTATTCGTAGCTCTGGATCCTGATCATGATAACTTGGACGGTGGGGCAATCAGAGTGACTCCATCTCCTCTGACATACAACATGGGAATGTTTCGTCTGGTAGTCTTGTAAATTTCTTCATACGTCTCATCGTCAATCTCTATCACCGTGATAGTTTCTTCGACATCACCCAAGACAAGGTTCAGATGTTGATCATAAGCCTGTCGATTTGAAGATTAAGATTACCAACCCTTACTTTCCAACTTGACTTCAACCAGCATTTGCTACGATCAATGAAATATTGGTAACTTACGTGCAACCTTCCTCGCAATTCCCGTTCGTTCCTCATTTTCACGGTAACGATTTCATCAAGACTCAGTAGCAGCAGATCTAAAGGCTCCTTCAACTGGGTTTCTCCAACAGGCTGTAATATTAGACACATCGAATTAGTCTGCATTCCGCTAAAGTGTCTTCAATACCTATTCAACTTTAGTTATCAACTTCTTACCGCGTCTCCTTCGTCCGCCATGATTCTTTCCTCCAATTTACTTTTTCAATCTTATTGGTTACTCCTTTCGTTAATTGTGTGCCTGTAAAGATCAAATCCAGTTACATTACCTTCTCTCTTTCATATCTTTTAGAGCGAATAAACATCTTCAACAAAGCAATCAAATATAACTCACCTTCGACCTCTTCATAAAAACAATTAAAATTCCGACCAAAAACAAACCGCATTCCGTCAATCGTCCGACTGCAAACTTCCCGCGACCACAATTTAAACCTCCGATATGCACATGCTCGTATGCACGATATGACTCCAGCCCCGTTGGTCCCGTAGGAAACCATTGGAGCTATACACCGCCTCTATATCCAGCACCAATTTGAAGGAGGAGCAAAACTCCGTCCGCACGCCTCGCCTCATTCTCCTCTCCTCGCATCTCAATCTCTGCTCACTGTCTCCTCTCGCAAAATCAGCCTGCCGTTAACAGCGAACGCCTGCCACGTTAGAAGGTGGCTCAAATGAAACGCTTGAACTCGGCCCAACTTTAGTTGTTGATTTGGTGTGGAAGAAGAAGGAATGAATGTACACCATGCAAACAGATAGATCTTCGTTTAAACGCATTTTTAACCAGTCAGGCGTTGACTGCAAGGATGAGCTTGACGAGGTAAGTCGGCCGTGACCTTGGCCATCGTTTGAGACCCTTGGTGACCTCTTGGGACCCTCGGAACCCCTCCGTTTTCAATAATTTTCCGGATTGTGCATAGTGTTTTGGTGAAGTTAGGCCTATAGCTGTGTGTTACTTACATATTCCGATAGGGTTGCACAGGGCAAAGCTCCGTCAACACATGGTTTTCAAATGGGAAGTGGGGGCAATGGGTGGGTGGGGGAACGACAGCCGCCCGACAGTTGCACTTTTTTCAGCCGTCAAAGATGTGTATGGGCAAGCCCCTTGTTTTGCATTGCGTTTTGCAAAGAAAAACGTCAACAAAGAATTTGGAATGATAATTATCAACGATTTTGATAATTGATTGACGGATTAATTAAGCCGGTTTGGACGTAAACGGGCGTAATTACATGTTGCAATGATGAGAATTGAAAATGAGCTTGAACGCCTGCAGGGTTGAAGAGATAATGCAGAAATTGTATCAGCTGATGAAGGAATCATGAAAATAATGAAGCTGTGATTTCTACAGTTGCCAACTTTCAATCAAGTCAGCACAGTCAGATTCGACGTTAGAAGGTTCAGGAAGAAAGTAATACACCTGCACTAAGCATAACATGTTGAAAACGGGGTTCCGGAATGGGGTCTCATCGGTGGATTTTTAAAGGTCTTTGCTTTGAAACTCGTCATGACATAATCATTGATGATTGTGAATGTTTGCAGAAATTTGAAAAATCCCGGGTAGTTCTGAACCGCCTCGTGGGAAATGTATCAGAACGCGAAGCTCACGATGTCCTCATGTCAGCCGTCTGCAGGGACCCCAAGGTTCACGAAGACGTATGCCTCGGCTTGCTTGCCATCATTTTGTCGGACACCTTTCAAGCACCAAAAGTACGAACCATATCGTCAAAAACATTGAAAGATTGAAATATACTTGATAGATTTACTGATACTTTCATTTTCGTTTGCAGGCATTTCGAGATCTCACTCTGCTGGCTCGAGACCACATGAAGATTGTGATTGACTGCTTAATAGATATCTCGTTTAGCAAGTACCCCAAGCTGACTGAACTTTCCAAAACCCAGTTAATTTATATTATACGGTAAGTTTAGAAGACGCGATACTCGCGAGTTTCGATGAATTATGGACGTTCTAGTGCTAATTGAGACATGATTTTTGTTTTTCAGTGAGCTGGTGAATGCTGGTACGAACAATGTCGAAATGTTGTGCTATTATTTGATGAGACAGATTGCTGGCGGTGATATTTCTACTCGGAATCTGTTGCTTGCTGAGAATATGCTAGATATCTTTTCGGAGCATCGGTCGTGGCTTCAAAAGTTCCCTATGCTCATCGCTAATGTCATTTATACTTACTTGCGTATACTTGAAGACCATTCGACGCCCAGTTTAGCTAGTTTGAGGCAGAAGGAGGTAACAGATTGATTTGTTCAAAGCAAGGAGTGAAAAAAGTGGTGATTCTGTTGAAATAATATGAAAACTTTTGTTCCAGGTTAACTTTATAGTTAGTATCATCAGAGCGCACTTTACCGATGTCGTCATGAACCAGCAACTAGCACTAGGTCGAGACTTTCTGAGGTTGCTGCAGTCAGTGTCCAGGATACCAGAGATTGAAGCCTTAATGAGAGATATAATGTACAATCCAACTGTTTTGGCACCTCAGCTAACTGGGGTGCACCAGTTGCTCAGTTTAAGGACATCCAGGAAGTATTTGACGTCAAGACTGACTCCAGAGATGGAAAAGAAGGTTGCATTCTTGCTCACCCAAGTGCGCTTTGGACACCAGAAGCGCTACCAAGATTGGTTCCAGAAACAGGTGAGCGATCATGTAATCTTTTGGTTCAGGCTATCTGGTTGACAACTTACGTTCATTTGTTCTTGCAGTACCTTTCAACTCCTGAATCGCAAACGCTAAGGGCGGATATTATTCGCTTCATCGTTGGAGTTATCCAACCGACTAACGAAATGCTGTGTTCAGATATTTTGCCACGATGGGCCGTTGTTGGTTGGTTATTGACAACTTGTACACATCCCGTGGCAGCTGCCAATGCTAAATTAGCGCTGTTTTACGACTGGCTAGTATATGATCCCAATAGAGATAATATTATGAATATTGGTACGTATGGAATGAATAGTGATTTTCAAAATCCAGACCTTAAATGAAAACTTCTATATGGTGTTTTGCTCCATAGAGCCGGGAATCCTTGTGATGCACCATAGTATGCGGCAACATACTTCCATTACCGCGACATGTCTAGATTTTCTTGTGAGAGTAAGTAAATTGTGCTGTTCTGTTTCACATTGGATTGTCATAAAACTTGATCTAATTTGATCTTATCTATGAATTCCAGATATCAAATGAATTTTGGCCGCAGGGCGCTGAAAAAATTAAAGAAGGCATCGGTAACGCACTTCGGGAGCTTGTCGAAAAGAAGGTTCTCCCAAATTTGGAAGTTTTAGTCGATCACCAAAACAAGTTGGATGAAGGGTTGAGGAAGAGTGTTCAAGCTAACCTCTTAACCTTGGTGAATCGAGATCGTTTAGCCACACCAACAAAAACAGGCGCTTCTCCAGTTATGGATACCTATCCAATACAGGCTAGCAATGGAAATGGAGTTAATGACGTTCCCATGAGTATGTACAGTATTTCTGCTCCAGTGAACAAAGTGAAGTCTGAACTGAAGTTTGAAGCCGATGTCAACGATAATACCCCTGCCGAAACCAATAATGCTAAGTTTAGTGACGAAGAAGCTGCGAGTGAATCTGAAGACGAGCAAGGATCTCGAAATCATATTGGCTTAGGTGAGATCAGAATTTCATTGTGCTAAAAGTTATTAACATTTCACATGAATAGATTATAATATTTTAAGATCTGTGTATCTTTACAGAAAATTCACCCATAGCAAGAAATAGCCCTACCATGACGCCCAGCACTAAAACTGACATGGAGAAATCTAAAATCGATGAGTTGGTGCAGACACTAGGATCAAACTTACGCATAAGTTTTAATGACCTCATCAATGACCCGACAATGAGTTCTTCGGACAAGTAAGTTTGAAACTCATTGTGCTTACGTTCACTTTTTTCGACGATATTCTAAATTCGAATACCCGTTTTCAGGACAACTAGCTTGGATGAAATTCTAGACGAATATATGGAGCAAGCCGTAGATGCTCACGAAAGACAGACAATAGTTAGATGCCTAACGTTCGCCTTCAAATCTGATTTCATGAAACCAGTCATTCCTAAGGATTCAACAACGCTTATGTAAGTTGGGATTCACATTGGGATTATTATAGACGTGCAAAAACTTATAGAATGTTTCAATGTGCATTCTAGTGAAAACTTGTCGTTACCGCCGCTAAACGAAATAGTAACTAGACTAGTCGAGTCCAAGAACGACAAGACTGCCAAGAGAAAGTGTCTGTTAAAGCTTTTGGCGGATTTAGTTAATTTCACCCCGCAGTTGGGCTATCGATTGCTCCTCATCTTGGATCAAATGTAAGTATCTTGTTTCTTGTTCCTCTTTGTTATTACCAGGTAATTTCAAACTGTTCAGTAATATGAACTGATTATTTTTAGGTCCAGTGCCAACCCGCAAGCAAAGAAAAATCAAGATGCCTACTTCAACATCTATAAAAATTTGTGCCAATTCCGCAATTTGAAGGCAAACGAAGCCTTACTAAAAGATCTTAAAAAATGCTGGGAAGAAGAGCATCTTCTCGTCGGCTCTTTGTTCCCCATCATTTTCACGTGGTACCAGGATCATACTATTGGCGAACTTGAATACTTAAAAGTCATCGTTTCAGCACTCGACCCTCTGCAACTGCAAGAATGTGTGTGGAAGATTATGGAGAATGAATTTGTTGTAGTAGACAGTGATACCTTGGTGCCTTTAATGAGTAAGTCTCCATTATTTCATGATATCCTTGTTTCTGTTATCTAAAATTTCTCGTTCATACTGATGAAATCCTTCACAGGTCGAACTCTGGACTGGGAAACTTGGGAACAGCATTGTATGTGGACACTCGTAGCAGCTCAGAGTTTTGAAGCAATAGACTTCGTTCCCCTATTACCTCAACTAGACTACCGAAATAACGCTGAAGCCATGACGTACCTGTTATTACACTTTAAGAATTTCAAGTAAGTTATCCTATTCTTACTCTCTCAGATGGTTATACCTACTATCAGTACCGGGATGATAACAAAAATGTATTGTTTACTTTCAGACCAACTCTTGATATAATAGCACCTTTGTTGTGCCGGAAGCCGAATCCGAAGGACAGATTCGTAATTTCCCTTCTCCTACACTGGTCGGAAGATGAAGAACTTATTGACGTCCTGGCCGATAGTTTATGTAACGTCATGGTTAGGTAAGATAAGAAAAAAATTCTACCAACTCAATGTATATACCACATTGTTTTACCCTTTGCAATAACATTAAATGTTGCTTTTGCAGTTCTGCTGGATCTCCAACAAAGCGTAAACGAGGAGCAGCGGCAGGCAGAGGAACCGCTAGTCCCGCAGGATCACCGCATCCATCTCTTGAAAACGTTCTAGCCCACCTAGATCAACTTCGGCTATCCATTATTGAGTCTGAGGCTTTAGATGAAGGTGACTACGGTGTTCTTAGCAAACATATAATGATCGCAGCATACATGCAGGTATTCGACAATTTATATGACTCCATGTACTTGTATATCATGATTCAAGTGCATCTTATCCTAACATGAAATTTGCTCCCTCCAGGTTCAACAATGGGTCACCGACTCTCAAAAGAACAAGTACAAAGATCTCTTAGACCTAGCAGGGGAAGAAGACGACTCAAAATCTAGTTCGAGATCCGTCACCAAGCGAACCGCAAACAACAAAGTTCGAAACTCGTCTCCAACACCAACATCCTTGCCGAAAGCTCGCACACGAAGTGGAAAGCCTAAACCAACGTACAACTTTGATTCCAGCGAATCCGAAGAGGAAGAACAAGTTTCCAGGCCAAAGAAGCGCAAGAAGCCTGAAATTGACTCGGATGAAAGCGACTGATGTGGTTACACACATTTCATGAATTTTGTTTTACGGGAGAAACACAAAAGTGATACATTTTTGACTTGGTTTATTGTTACTTGCTCTACCAAGAGACACTGAGAGAGAGAGGTTTAAAGTTTGCTATAACTTTCAAAAGTCCTTTTTAGTATTTACCTTGTGCGTATTTTAATCGCGTGATTTTGATGTGTACGTTTATATTATATTCCATACGGTTCACATGTTCTTTACTGTGTACATTGCTGTAGTCAAAGCCTTTTTGGATTGTTTTTTTACAAGCAAAATATATTTAGAGATACCTAAGCAGTTGACAACTGATCCTCTTTCATTCTTCACATTGTAACCGCTTTCACAGCTATCTTTCTTTGCCTATCGATAAGTTTTAGCGTTGCTATAGTCAACTTTCCACAATAGCCTGTAATTTTGTTCCAGCCCCGTGTACATAGTGGATTCCCCAGCACTTTCTCACCAAGCTTCGACCAGCTTAAGGATACAAGATACACATCTCACTCCCGCCATTCTACTTGAAAATCTGCAACTTTTCTCCCTGCTGCCGAATATATTCTGCAATCGGTTCTACCACATTTGGCCAATCGCCAATGCTTAAATGTTATGTATTCACCACAACCGTAATCGAGGGCACGAACCCACTGTGTTGCTACGTCTCTCTACAAAAATCACATTGCAGATGTAGTCATTTGGCGTAGAGATATTTCCGGCGAGATGAGTTTCTCAAGATATCTTGAGGCGGAAGTAGCCCATACTTTTTTCTTTCCTTTATGAAACTGTCTCCTTTTCTCCTCGTCGGTATCGGTCTGATATTTCGCCCTCTTTCCTAAACCTCAACAACTTGTTCTTGCGATTTCGCCGTCAGTTGTCACGGAGAAAGCTGCCGGGGCGGATCAGTCAACTTCTTTGCACAGAGACCGGGGAAAGCAAGTCCAAAGTGGAAACCAAAAGTTCCATATCTCTTGTTGTTACCCGGCAGCCGCCAGTCTGACTTTCCTCGTGTCACTTTCTCCTCCAGTATAAAAAAGCGTCTGGTTTCAACCGTTCCCGCTAAAAAGTCGTTCATCACTCTCCTTTCCGTCAGTTTTCATTTCCGTTCCTGCGAATACAGAAGGCTTGTTTTCATTTTGGAAGACTGAAAAGCAATTTTCGCCTACAATCAGATTCCATCTCCTTGTTTAATCAACTGACTGTTTTCTTTGAGGCGTAACAGGATTCGTTTTGAAACTACACGTTCGCTTTTCGTAGGTATACACAAAGCCATGTTAAAGCCTAAATCAAGTCTACTACATACTAGTCTTTCTGTTCTGAGTCCATAATGAGCATATGTTCTTCAGCTCTTCGAAGTTATGTTGTTGTGTTCCTCATAGCAAAAACATCTCTTTGAATTTCGCTACCTTAAACAGCGTTCTGGCTCGACCAAGTTATCAGTGAGTTTCTGGCACTGTCAGCGTTTCAGCACAATTTCAGCAAACTCATCATCACCAAAAGCGTTCAGCGCGCATTGCTCGCTCACCTGCATCAGCTGCGAAACCACAAACTACAAGTTGTTCTGCTTGACCAAAGTGTGTATATAATATAATAGTGACTGCTTACCCACTAGAAAACAAACTCCAGATGCAGTTGGAGCAGGAGCAACGCTTCTAGTTTGGCGCCATGGCGAATTCGACAAAGACCAACTGCGCCCAACCCACTTTCTACAGCCTCTGCACTTCTTGCTTCTGGTGGACGACTGTTGGCTGGGCTGGTAAGTTGCCAATTCTATTGAATTCTGTACAAAATATACGCTTGATCATCATTTTCCATCGATTCCACTGAAGCTGCTCGTTGACAGGCAATAAAACGATAGACAACATCGACACTATTGCCATCCAAAATACATCAACTGCCTTATGATAGCTCTTCCATATAGGCTTTGTCAGCAGCTCCATAGCACTCGCTCATAAAACGCAATGTCATTGCCTATATCCACTGACTTAGTGAGCAAAATCACTGTTTTCGTGCCCATCAGTTAATCTAGGAGCTTATTATAGAGCCTTCCAAATTCGCAATTCAGATTTCGCAAACTTGCATCACACAATTTCGCAAAAAGTTCCGCAAAAAGTTCCATCCGGTTCATGCATACTTGCTCCAGCTTTCTCGCCTTTTCATTGTTATTACTTTCTATTACTTCCCTTGTACATGTTCGCCCATAGGATCCAGCAGGAATCATTGTACATTGTACTTCAGAAGCGCTACTTGACTATACATAAAAAGCCTCTATTTCACCGTTGCTAGATACGGGATTTCATGCGACTTTCTCCATGATTAAGGCTTGAATTTATGAGAGTCCCAGTCGCCCTAAATGGCACACACGGGACTCGATATTATACATGGTCTACAAAATAGAGTCAGAATGTTCCACCTCTGGCAGTGGAAGAATATTCAAGCGTATTCAAGCGCACCTGTTCAAATTTCCTCTGATTCACCTGTAATTTGAGTCACGTTTGTTTCCATGTACACACGTGTATATCGGTCATCCTTTTTGCTTTTATCTGAATCGAATATTTGTTCTTCTTCTCTTTGGCTTGTTATTGATTCCTGTGGTTGCAAGTTGAGCCCGTATAAAAATCTCTGTTTAAATCCCAATTCCTCTATGATGAGATAGCAACTTTTATCAGCAAATAACAAACTCATTTCCCTCTTTTTTCTTCTCCTTCTTTGAAAACTTTTGTGAATCTTCAATTTCTTGGCAACCATGTATTCCGTAGGCTTAACTGTACTTAAGCACGCATGCACATGGAGCCATTCGCAACGTTATCTCCAAGCCGTAGTTTGTAGTAAGCTCAAAGGATTCTTGCAAGCTTTGCTATTACGTCTTTGTATTCTTCGCCATCATCTCATCGTTTCGCCTTCGTCTTCTTCTTTGCCAAACCAAGCAAACATAATAAACTTTTTCGCCAACTCTTCCATTCCAATGTGTACATTTCAAAGGACAAATAATAGTCTTCATTCAAGCCTATCATCGAGATACTTTTTACCGCACCTCCTCGCCAATCTGCTATCTTCTTCAAGCTCAGGCCCAAATGTCGACTCAGTTCTCACGTGGGCTTGGAAGCTTAACCACATTAAAACTCGTGTGTCTATATAGCTAAAGCTGCTGTGCAGTTTTTACCAAATTACCGTTTCCCGCCAACAAAGTGAACACAGAAAGGATTCGTGTTGTTGTTAGTGTCGTGTTCAAAGGTTAGTTTGACGTCTATCTGTTCTGCTTGTCATTACCTTAATTAGATGTAGAACAAACATATATAATAGTCTCTTGAACATTCGGCAAACATTCTGCGGCACGTGCTCCTTGAACCGTGAGCGGTTTCACTACTTCCGGTGCGCGCTATCGATTTGTAGACAGGTTGCGAAACTGTTTGCAGGCAAGCTAGGCAAAACCTCATTAGCCAGGAGCTTTTTTGAACAAAAGTTTTCTTGTTTTGTTCAAAGTTTCTAGTTGTTCATAATGATTTCGTAGGAACGTGAAAAATTCCAAAATAGAACTTGAAACGTTTTCATATATTGTCTTGTCGCAATTTTCCATCTCTTGATTTTAGATTCTACCTTTTAGCAATGTCGGAGTCTACAAAGGACTTCAAGTTTGCCAATTCCAAACTTCCGGCAAACCCCCTACAGACTCACCTTTTATTTCCTATTTCCTGTATACTTGTTGTCGTTCCGCTTCTTTTTTGGTATCCAGCAGTGACTCTATAATGTCAACTTTTTTCTTTGCTTACGAAAACTCGAGTGTTTTGTTTACATTGTGCTGGGAATGCCAAAAGGTTTCAGTTTTGTTCAGTTAGGTATGCAATAATTCCAGTTGTATAATTCGCACATAATTGGCATCACAACTTTTCTAGCACTCTTCTATTCTAGCTGCCTCTTGTTAAATTAATATTCGCACTAGCGACCTTGCATGTCACTTGGCAATGTTTAATAACTGCAAATTTACCGTCCATCAACAAGAGCCGAACCCCAACTGGCCTATTACAAGGTTGAGAATTCGCAAGGCGAACCACTCAAAGAGATGTAAGCGTCAAGACATTACTTTTCGCATGTAATCAAACGACAAGTTAGATGATAGTTGATTGAGATCTTGTCTTCATCTCTTGATTTTTAACGCAATGAACATAGCTCAAACTTATTGTGGTCAAGTGGTCAAGCGGTCATTTAAAAATCGGCTTGTAGATGCTCTGAAGCTTTAGAAATCAGGCAAGCTTTTGTGGTTTTGCACCAGAGACTTAAGTTTGCGGTCAGTTTGCTCAATGTCCAGTTACTCGCTAAATGCATTGCGGTCTTTTGTTATCGTCAAACGATTCATCCTATCTTAATGCGAACAACGTGTATATTTTTCACACATACTCAAGCTAAAAGTTTTAAACATTTTCGTCCTTCAATCAAACTTGGCTCAATTGCCGTCCCCAGAGGGCGCTTCCTCCAAACGCCAAAACATCTCATCAAAAACCCCCACTTCAACTTTGCGTGAGGTAGGAACTACACAATCAAAACGAGCCAAAGTTTTTATTATTGCCAGCCACCAAATACCATTGTGGGCCAGTAGCATACATTCTTTCCCTATGGATTTCCACTGTGGTTGGTTGTCCAACTGTCGAGGAACTTTCCCCGACCCAACTTATGAGCTTCCATGGCGAAACCCAGCTTTCTCCAAATCTTGCTTCCTACTTACTACAACGGCCTTCCAGTAACCTTGAGAAAGTGAGAGTGAATCCGCAGCAGCAGCGGCGGTTGTCTATCTCTCACTGAACTTTATCGATCTTGATTCACTTGCTCTTTGCCACTCTTCCGTGTTGTTGGTTCAGTGTCTTGTGCTTGTAAATTCTTAGCAACTTCCGCTATCGGCCCTGAATACTGTTTTAAACCAAGATTTTAAAAACACCGCCGTTCAAGTTATGTATTGCATAGAAAGCCCATTGCGGCCAATCGACCCCACCACGGTGAAACGGTCTCCGTTTAGAAAAGGTTGCCTTCTTTTGAAGCTTCAACTGCATTGTCAGTCAGGTCTTTGGTTTCAAGATCCTCAGCTAAAATTTTCAAATTTCACAGGGTTGATCAAAGGTCCGAGCAACCACGGCCGAGGCTACACCCCAACTTCAGACGCCTACCTCATCAAAGCAGAAGACAAAGACGACGCCATGGCCAAACTTGAATTCAGCATCGTTCCCGCCGAGCGCGCTGCCGATGTCGCCGAGCTTCTCCTCAGCTCCTTCTTCAAAGATGAGCCGCTTGGCATCGCTTTGGGTAAGACGCCAAGTCCTAGCAATACCAAGTAGATCTATACACCTTTAAAAACTCAACTTTTTCACCCCAGGTCTACCTGTAAGCCAAGCTTCGCGCTGGCTCCCGCTCTACATCAAAGAAGCTGTCAAAGAAGGCTGGAGTTGGATGGCCGTCGACACTGAAACTGACAAACTGGTTGGTGCCAGCATTAACGTTGTCAAACACGCTGACCCCGCAGCCAACACGCTCCACATGCCCGATTACATCGACGCTGTCGCCGAACCAACAATGTGTACCATTGCCAAGTTCTTGGGTCACTTGAGTAGCGGTAAGTTTCAAAATTATCAGAGTTTCAACTTTTCCCGCCACTCTATCCCTCAAATAAAGTGAAAGCCCGCTTTCTCCCCAACTCTCCGACGGCCCGTCAAAGCTTTCTCTCCTTCGCCTTGATTTTTCCAATACCAGAAATGCGCTTTTCGCTTCTCCTCCGTTTCATCAAAAATAGGTCAAGGTTCGTTTCTAATTTGCGCCCGAGAGACAATAAAAACTTGAGTAAATTCCCACAAATTGACAGATACCAAACCTTGAACAAAAGCTATAGAGAAAAAACGCTTGACAAGTCAACCGGAAGTCTTGTCTCTCTATACGCTCTTGAGCAATTTACGTTCCCCATTGAACCTGTCACTGCCAGAGGGCGCAAGTTTTCTATATGTATTCTTCTACTTGCTATATAATCGAATGAATTCATTGCAGATGTTGAAATTCCTGGAAACCCAGACCGATCCTTGTCCATTTTGTTCCTCAATGTCGAGTCTCATTATGGAGGCCGTGGGATCGCTCAAGACCTGACCAGGAGATCTGAACAACATGCAGCTTCCAACGGCATCAACACGTTTGTCGTAAGTGTCTTCCCTATTAGCACCATAACTAATAATGCACAAAAGTCGAGTAATATTCTTCTAGCGGAGGAATCCTCATCGTTTCGTCTATTATTTATCTTCTCACTTTCTTCGCTCCAGACTCCATAGACCAGACTTTCCCCATTTCCATTCTTTCTTCTCCAGACATGACATGAAACCAATTATCTGTGCCTTGTATTCTTCGTGCTCAACAAGCCCTTTTTAATACTCAAAATGACCTTGCTTTCTTTCCTACTTCGAAATCATGTTTCTATGGCCGCGACATGACAACTTTGCCAATTCCACCAGTAGTTCTCAGCTCTCACCTCATGAATAATTGGCGGCGGGACAGAGTTGTAGCGACAAAGGTGTCGGACCACAAAGTTGTAGCGACAAAAGTGTATGGCCCTAAAGGTGTATGGGGACAATGGTGTCGGACGATGAACGTGTCTGTGCTAGAGTTGTCGGACCCGAAAGGTGTAGCGTGACAAAGATGTAGCGACGGATGTGCCTGGAATAGTTTGCTATTGACTGACGCCAAGACGCCGTTGTTACTGACGATAAGTGCCCGGACGACTTAATACATTTTTAATGATGTTTTTGGTTTCTTACCAACTTCATAATGATGACCTCCAATCAGTGGTTCCATGAAGATTTTTTGGGTCTCACACAGCCCGCTTGCTAAAGACCCACTTTTTCCCCAGCGTTTCTCTATGTTTAAGTCCTAGTGATGTGCCCAGGGACAAAAATTATGTCCCTGTCCCTGTCCCGTCCCTGCCAAATTTTCGTCGATATTTCCCTGTCCCTACCTTCGTGGGGACCCTTAAAGTCCATAAGAGCAATGTTATGTTGATTTTAAGCCCCAAAGAATAGGGTTAGCATAATCTGGTTTTTGAAAAGCCCCCAAAATTTAGGCTTTGGTCCAATTTTGGCTCGGTGGCATCTGAAAATTGCGATGTTAAATACATTGTTGAAAAATACATTCAAAATTTCCTACTCCGAAATTTTGTCCCTACATCTTTGTCACGCTACACCTTTCGGGTCCGACAAATTTAGAACAGACACCTTCATCGCCCGACACCTTTGTCCCCATACAACTTTAGGGCCATACACCTTTGTCGCTACAACTTTGTGGTCCGACACCTTTGTCGCTACACTTTAGTCAGAGAATCGGCGAGCCACATCGCGTGTCATAATAAAGCTACAACATGGGCAAGGTGTCTTCGCTAGTGATCACTTGTATTCTTTTCATTTGTGGTACTGGTGAAATTCAAACGCTATCAGAAGCTGGCTTTTTTGCCAAACCAATGAAAAAGTGACAATTCATGAGGGATCTGTTTATCTTTGCTTCGAAGTGGCCATCAAGAAGTTTCGAAAGTGCAGTTAGACTGCTTCATCATGTTTCACTGTAAACATCTGGCTCATTTCCCATGTGCAAATGATGTCACCAACTGTTCCCCAACTATATACGGTTCCAACCGTCTAGTTGAATTTCAGTAAGTTTAATTCGGATGTGCCATGAAGATGGAAAGACGAACGGAATGCGTGCTCATGGGGGATTTTAATGTTACGGATATTATTATATCATCTGGCCTGAATATCACAGCAGGACAACTGATACATGAAGCTGATATTGAGGACTCACATATATTGGAATCTCCGGTGCAAAATTGGGCTTCAGCACAATACCGTCAGTGATTATTTGGATCCTTTGTGCCAGTTAGAACTTTAAATTATAGGGAAAATTCGTGACTTAAGTGATTACCCGGCTCGGCATGTACTTGTCCGACGGTACTGATACATTGGAAAAGACATTCGTAGCCGACAGTGTAGGTCTTCTTGATCATTCCAAACATAGTTTACCCTAGATACTGCACAAACTTGAAAGCGAATCCGCTTCCGTAATTCATATTCCCGGATTCCTTTTGCTTGCAGTTATCGACAAAGCACTGCCTTTTCAATTCCTGAAATCCAAATAGCCGTTGGCGGATACATATTGTGGTAGACTTTGCTGGCCAGAGTTATTCCCACTTTCCGTATCTTTCCTCTCGCACTGATGCTGTATCGGAGGTGGCTAGGTGCCCAGCGGATTCCGTTTGAACCGTTGTACCAAAACAAGTGAAAAAGGTAGTAGTCATCTTTCTGGGTGGAAGCTGGAAGAACTGATTCCAAGTTGAAAAACAACAAAATCGCACTCACGCCGTAGGAACAGCTATCGATGACCGTTGCTCATTTGCGCATCAGAACTTTTCCCGTCAAGATTAATGCTGATTGGGCATCGTAACATCCAGCAAGATTTCTTGTGCACCATATGAACGCTTGGACATGTAATCATCTCAGGTCTACGCATGCACTCGGTATGCCGTGATTAAGAATTTCAGTGTATTCCTAAATGATGAGACGGGACATTTAATTGTAACCCGAGGAGTAACGGACGTGGAGCGTAAACGACTTTGCGAATATGCATAAGCTTGGGCATAAGCTCATAAAGTGATGGCTCCAATTTGCTGATAGTGAAAAGAGAGAGTACTGAGAAACAAGATGAGAGAAAAATTGAAAACAACAATATTATTTTCAGTAGCGGGACGGTATAAGATACATGGAGACACAGCAGCGGAACGTGATTCCGACGCTCTTCCCATCTATATAACTCTAGCAACTGCAGAGAAAGCAGTCATTAAGAGTTTGAATGATTATTTGTGAAGATATCTCTATCTGGTATCCTTTGTTCTTATGGCATAACGTCCCTAGACAAAGCTCATTTTAGACTGAGGCCCGAAAAGCATACAAAACGGAGGAGGAAAACATCTTGTGTTTTAGTTCGCAAAGTTTTTCAAAATTCGGTATGTACGTAGCTTCATAAATGTAGATGAAAATCAATATTTTTATTTTGAATGGTTTTGTATGGGATTCGGAGCAGTCCAACATTGTTTGAAACTTTCCAGTTCATTGCCAAAAAGTCTATATTCATACTTGTATTCAAAAATTTGAATTCTATTCGTTACTTCATATATAAACAGCATCCGTTCCTTTCACATGAACAGTCATTGAAGTTGAAATTGTTCGGGTGGTGTGGTGAATTGTTCTCGGAGAGGTACAGAGATTTTTTCCGTTCCAAAAACGCCTTTTCATCACAATTAAGATCAGTGTTTTCAAGAAATCTTTCGGTGAAAAATGCAATTTGTGATCTAAGTCTTGATCGAAGGAGTTTTGCTTCGGCGAGGTCGTCGTGAGGCACACGGAATAACTCCGTTGTGTATTCACATTGTCTGTGAAGAAAAAATCTTTCAAAATATTTCTTTGAGATATCGCGTCACTTCATCGTCAAGTTTCTCTATTGGTACTCTGTCCTTGGCTGTGTTTTCAAACTTGCTACGTGGGCGTTTGTTAATTGGGTAGTTGAGTAAACAAGTACAAACTTCCTCAGGATCTTGTTGTGCTTTGGATCGAGAAGCTATGTCCTACTGTCTTGCCTCCTTCCTCCTTCGCAATTCGCAATTTAGCAATGTTGAACAACTTATGTCTTGTTTATCTCAGCAAATATCTCAAATGCTTCTCCTTCATAATGCTCTATAGTTTGCAAAATAACAGCAACAGCTTTAGAGAAAGATCATATACAGACTTAATTAGAAGACGCGCTATGTTACCACACATTCGACACTACTTACTCCAAGCATCCTCTACTCTCTGCTTCTCGATTTTGACCGCCAACAAATTACACTTGTTTCAACGACAACAATTTCACATCACTACACAAATGTTTCGCTTATTTTGTGAGAGCAGAGAAGCCAAGGTTGTGATGTTTCCCGGTTGAACAAGAGGCGCTGAGACCCGGTGTGGGACGGTGGTCGATTCGGGTATATGCTCCACGGTACGCTGGCGACGCATAATAGTGCGTCACGCACTTTTATGTGTCGAGAGAAGAGAGAGGGAGAAAGAGAGAACAGAGATAAAACGTAACCTAGGATAAACAAATCTAATTCAAGTGGCACATGTAGCCAATATGAGCTTCCAGGCGAAATGGAATCTACTGATGTTGAAAATATCGCTTTGGGCTTTACGCAATAGTAAGTTGAAACAAGTTGAGTAATATATAATAAACTGATCAAACTCTTAAAATTTAAGCTGTATTTCCATTGCTTATAGAGGAGCTGGTCCGAGTATTGTTACAACAGGAACCGTGCCCGAACCGGGTTGTGGATACGCGGGTTCCTCAAGAAAATTATGGAAACATCGGCTCCGGTTTTGTGTGGTTTGGCTAACTCTACCTTGTCATGTCCGGGAGTCAGCGACATGTTATTGAAACCTAATCCTGAGCTCCCTCCACTATTTTTCATCGAAACTCCAACCTTCTTTTCCCCAGCTCGTAAGCTCAATCTGACTAATGACGCAACTGGCATTCGATCCACCTTCTTTGTTCAGGCACGAGCTCGATGACGCTCATGGTGATCTGTCAAGTTACGCACTAAATAAACTGGATACTAACCCCAAACTCTCGTTTTCCAAGTCCCGTTTCAGTTCGCTCAATGTTCGCTCAAAATCCGAAGGCTCTCGACAGCGCTTCTAATCTGAATATGATCCCTTCACATATTTTGAAAAATTTATTCGATTTATTGATATCTCCAAGAAGGTCCCACGAGTACAAGCATTTTTGGCACGCTATATGAATTATCATCATTGACACTATACTACTCTCAAACGCCCCCATCGCCAAAACCAGATATTCCAGTAGCAATCATAGCACCAAGGAACCATGCAATGGCTTCTGGTAGAAAGGCAGGCGATCATTTTACCCGCCAGCGATGCGGAAAGTTTTTTAAAAGTAACGAGTCAAAAGGATATATTAAAGCGCGGAGTTAGGCTAATCACATTTTACTTTACAGCTTAACATCCTGGTGCTAACCCAAATATTCATCAATGAAATCATATGATTATCACGTATTTACGTTCGTTACCGGTCGGAAGACAATGAAATATACCTCAATCGATCATATGAAATTATTATAGATGTGATAAATACACATTTGCACTTTAGAATGCTCAAATAAATTTATGACGTCCATAATGGACTTGGTATCGAAAGTAAAACTAATTGAAAACATCAAGTTCTACCGCGATTACGCACACGTTATCTCCATTGTAGTTACATATATACTGAATACAATGTATTAGATTTAGTCACGACATCCGAAATCAACCATGAATCTCACAAAGGAATCGCCAAATGCGGTTATTCAAGTTAGCTGTTGCACAAGCAACCTTGTCCAATCCACCTTTGCCTTGCTGAGGCCTGTACTGCTAATTGTCGTTCAGGTTGCTTTGACGCCCTTTAACCAGTCGCGTTAGAATGCGACATAGTACCGCCCTTCGTTCGGCTTTGGGTTTTCACCTGGCTGTTACTACCAAAAGTAAATCGCATTCCACGTCACCTTCAACGGTTCAACCAGATGAAAGTGTCAATTAATTTGAGATTGTTAGAACTTGTCAATTGATGTGCCAAAGTGCAACATATATGCCAAATATTAATGTGTTCAAAATTTAATCAATGTTAAATATACGCTGCGTCTTCCCTATTAATCGCTTTGAAAATGTTTTTGCGAGAAAAGCTTCATTTTGAGGACAAAATGTTCATCCCCAGCAGAGGAATATTATGATGATGTAACTTTGGTCTGGCTCTGGTGCGCTGCTTCAGTTGGAGCGGAACTGAGGCGGCAAACAATTATGCAGGATCTTACAATCATACCAAAGAAACAGTAGCTTCATCCACACGTTTTGCCATCTTTGTAGGTCATCACAAACCAATCTCATCCGGCTTGTCACATTTAGCCGGGTCGGCGAATTCTAGACAGCAAGAATTAAAGTGATCTTCGATACTCCCATACAATAACCATTCAGAGTTTGGCACTTGGCCGAAGAGGGCAGGCGATAGCAAAGTTCCATAATAAACGTTAAACTACAAGGAATCTTATTTGCGTGAAATCTGTTCACAACTAAGAAGTGGGTTATAATGGATTTGTTGTTGGTACACCGTTATAGCGTGAAGACTAAACTTGCCACAATTATCAAAAACCGAAGAGAAAGAGATCGCAAGACGACTCGTAATCAACCGGGCCATGAAAGATAAGGAATCTACCAACTAACAATGCGAATAAAACTCGAAGCTCAAAGTAGTATACCTCCTTTTGAACTCTGGAAGCTAATGTATAAATAAACTCCTGTAAAAATACTCTCCTGCGGGAGAAGAAGAGCGTGTATGTGAGCGAGTCCACCCCCTTAGCAACCACTCAAATTTTGACATCTAAAAAGACAAAAAAGACAAAGACTTTTTCTATATCAAGCGTTTCGTTGGCATTGTACAACCGCAGTAACCTGCTGCCTGGAGAATTCAAAATTTGCTCGTTGATATCTGTAGGGAACTAATAAATAGAACTCGTAAGCTTTCTGGCATAGTTGGCATGTGGTCCGATTGAGGCTACTTTGTCTAGTGGCCGTCCAAAATAGACTATTTGTACAGAACAAGGCGCCATCATAAAACCATGATAGGGTTGGTTTTAACTATGTTCGTTAAACCTAATTAAAGCTCGATTAAATAATGTTAAAAATTTATTTTTATTTTCACTTTAAAAGTTCAAAAAATAGCACTTTAATTTTGACCACTTTTAATTTTGTCCACGAACCGCCTTGGACAAAATTGGTTAATACCAACTTTGTCCACTGTCCAATGAACAAAATATTTTGTCCGGCACAACTATGCTACTGAAGTTAAAAGCGATACACTTTAGCGGTGCGTATGTACGTGGTGAAAGAGTAGACTCAATCCAACTATCCAATCGTCGACAAAAAATGAGCACTCTGCTGTTCTTTTGCCGATTACACTCAGTCAGGTAAATTAACGAGGCATTACAGCACTAAAAGTCAAGAAAAGGGCAGAAATTTACACGCATCGATGAGTTCCAAGTTAACTGCAAAACAGTTTCAGTTTTATCTACGGTGACCACATTGATTTTATTGTTGCTGTCCAACTGTAGATTAGTCAAATTAGCCGAATCTGATAGAACGTGTAAAATAGGATGTAACTTCAGATATACAATTACATTTCGATTTTGGCCTGCAATTTGATCGTTTGAACCGCTGACGACCGAATGAGCTTGCCTTCTTTTTTGCAGCATGACAGGCGGTAGTGAAAGCCGGGTGTTGCCTTATGGTCATCAAATCCGTCGAAAGGTGTGAGTTCGGTAGTGTATGTTGTAACCTTCTGGTCGTTTCCCTTCAAGCCCTTTACACAGCACAAGTCGATCGCAATATGACAGCACCGGATTATGGATTCATGCTGACGGATC
>JAQGBJ010000653.1:0-35275 GCA_034698345.1 Sphaeridia pumilis | reverse complement strand
TCATCTTCCCACATGGGCTTGAGACCCTCCTTGAAGACAAAGTATGAACAGCCATTTCGGATTTCACTGGCGCTTTTGATGTGGTTGAAGACCGACCAGAAGTCTTCGACTGCGCTGAACGGGCTAACGACTCGCAAGTTTTGTTCCCAGTCTCGTTCCTTGTTGTTTTCATAGTACCAAAGCTTCCACTCGTTCTGCAACGGATGCTTGGGGTCTTCTAGCAATTCAGTCGGGCTGTCCTTTCCGGTCTTCTCTGCCATCAGCGGTTGCGGGCCAGACATCTGAAATTCAGTCATCATACATTAGTCAACCATGTCTTCTTCAAACACCACCACCATGCCCACATTATCCTCCTATCAAACCTTCCCACATCAACCCTCATCAACCATGATTAAACCGACCTTACCTGGCTATCTAAGGCCGGTGGGTGTTCACCAACAACACTCATGTTGATAATCTCAAGTTTTCTTTCTTCTTTTTTTCAAACACTTGTTCTTGAAATCTCGGGTCGTATTCTGTATTATCTTCTAGACAACTTCAGCAAGCTTTTGAGATGAGAATCAGCTACAATCTGGCTCTAACAAGGACGATTCTTCCGTCCAACTGTTCCCTACCTGTAGATTAGAATATATGTAAACTTGAGTAATTAAATGTACCTACAGAGGAGCTGTACAGTATAAATGTGTAATGATTGACTGGCAAAACGTACCGTTGATATAGTGAGCAAACGGAAAAGACTATTTAACTTTACAAAATTCTCGGAAAACGTCCAAGTAAGTCACAACAAACTGAAGACTTTGAAACTTGAAACTGTACGTAGTTTAGTAGCTGCGGTGTACAACAACCGACTTGACAAAAACCACTCGTAACACAAAATTGACAGAAATTACACAAACTTAAAGTAGAAAATGTGAAACTTGAGCTAGATTTTTCAAACTTTTGATTTAAAAACAGAATAGTAAAACTGTTTGGTAAAAAGCGTTTTTGCGGCTTTTTGCAACTGTCTGTCTCAACGTGGCCGTGCGGAGATGTAGATTTCACGCGTGACACTGCAAAAACTGGACGCTTTGAATCACAACGTGTTTGATAGCAGCTTGATGAGTGTTTTTCACTTTAATTAATTACAATTAGTGGATTTTAAAGACGAATTAGTTAGCCGTATGTGAGGACATCCGTAAGAAATGGTCTCGTAAACTGCTGTAATGTTGGTCAATGATCGTCGTCGTCGGCTCGATCCGCCACTCTCTCTTCACATCTTGCTCCATTCATTGAGCCAGGAGCAGCAGCAGGCGGCTGCACATTGCCTGCATTCAAGAGCACGGGAAACCCCGGTGCATGCATCTGAACGATGAATCTACGCTCGTTCAAAAGCACGCGCGTGCATACAAACCACATTCCAATCAACAAAGCGCCATCTAGCAGTAGAAAATAGTAAGCACGAATTTGGAGAGGAAGCTTCTCGAGATGGCAGTAGCGGCAGAGATGCTGATTTGGAGGAAAAACGTAAACATTGCGTTCGGTGCGAAAGGTGTAAACAAATCGGTATTTTTCTAAAACTGGTTGAATTTTTTACCGGATGGATACAATTATACGTTTTGATTAACAAGAGTATTCGAAAAACTGTGGTTTATTCTCGGTTTAAAAGTAACTAGGTTGAGTTGTGATCGTGTGGGGTCTTGAGTTAACAGAAGTTAAAAAGGTAGAATCATGTAAGTTTCCCGTAACGTAACATTTTACTCGTTACAGATCAAAAGACGGGTATTTAATCAAGTGTGTAATCTTTGTATTTTGTATGCATTTTTAGAGGAAGGAAGTGACAGGATGACAAGTGGCATTGGTGTGAAATTTGATTTGGCAAAGTTGTGACATAACTGTTCGAGTGTTGTGTTCTGTTGACTGGTTGGTTGGTGACGCTGAGTCACACATGTGTCACACTTTGGTAATACCGGTATTTAGCGACAAAAAAGTTGCAAGTTTACCTGACCATCTTGATGAACATGGAAGAGTAAAGTTGGTTAAAGAAGGACAAGTAGTGAAACGCCAATTAAGTTGTGACCGCCTCAAGAAAATGCAGCATCGTCCTGGTTTAGATTGGAGAAGAAGAAGAAGAAGACGAGGTAATTCGCGTGAATCTTCCTTGAATAACTCTGAAGACCGGGCATCAAGATGATGAACACGCATTTGGTCAATTAAGAATCACTGGCGTAATTAAAATCCGGTAAAGGCACCGGTTTCGTGTGTGTACAGGTAACTTTTTCGCTGAAGCGTGTAAGATTTCTGTATATGGTTTTACTGACAATTTTGGTCTGGCGTTATTCAGGGCAAAACGATGACGAAGACGGTGATGACAGGAGATGTGCCTTGAGAAGAAGATGGACCCATCAACTTTATTATGTATTCAGGAGGCCGGAAACGGGAACTGCCTGTCCATCATCATGGCTACTTACTTTTAGTTGTATGCCTAAATGAGTGCTTTTGAGGGAATGATGGAGAAGAAAAAGAACGAGTCAGAAATGTAGATCTGTTAATTTTTTGATGAGCGGTGACTTGGTGTTGGCCGTCGTCGCCAAATAAACTACATGTCCTTGGGCAAACTTGGTAAGTGAGTATACTTTTCTCGGATTGTGGTCGCGAAATAACGTTGCTTTTACTGCCTAGGTTCCTGATGTAATCCATCTCCAAGTTGATAAGTAAGTAGCTAAACCCAGTTTTGCACAAGTTTTTTGTCTCCACGTTATGCATGCGGAATGTGCAGAAGTTGCCACTGATTGTTGGTTTTACGGCCAGTAGACGAGACGGTGCTAAATGATTTCAGGACAGAGCTCTGGCTACGTATGTTACCTCAAAAGCTTAAAAATGCCAGGGAACTGAATGAAGCGTAATTTTGTTGTGGATGAATTGTCAAAGTTAAGATCAACTCTTCTCAGAGGAATTGAAGGGAACAAGATGGATCGTGAAGTCGATAGATTGCAAGGTTATTGTTATAAAAATCGATAGTGTGAAAAGAGGATTTTCAATGGTGATAATGTGATGATGGTTATGAAAATGACTGACCTTATTGGGTATTTGGGTCGGAATCGCGGTAAATATAATGGCGTCGTCGCCAACATATGCTTCATTTTTGACACCTTTCCTCAGAGATTTTTTTGGGGCACAAGACATGATGAAAAGGTGTGAGAGAGGAAATTGATTCTTGAACACAATCAAAGGCTAATGTTTGTCCATTTTTGGGAATTTTCCCTCCTTTTGTTTTCCATGCACGCTTGTGCTGGTTTAGTTTTTTTGCAAAATGTGTGTGCATTTATTATTAAAAGTTTGTTTTGTTTCAGGTAGTTTGTGTGGGTTAATTTCTCAATGGCGTATAATGTCACAATGAAGGAGAGAATTTCGGAATATTAATAGGATGACAATAGAAGAAAGATTTTGCACTTGAGAGTTTTTGGGGCTTTCAAACGAGGAAAAGTTTTAACTTAACGTCTTGTGAATCCAGAATTCTGCACTTCTGGTTTCGTTTGTCTTAATTTGAGTTTTGACTTGTTTTCAGATTTCCTCAGCTCAGCTCAGTCAGAAAAAAACGTTCAGACAAGGGTTAATTGGATTACATATGGAAGTAACGGATTAGCAAGATTGAACCACATATCGATTTGTATTGAGAGACTGAACGGGATTCGTCATTAATCTTCAATGAGAAGGAAATCACGATCTGTATTTGCAATTTTGAGCCCATTTTCGCACATTCTGATTCTGAACGTCGTATAGTGAACGTGCTTTTTGCAAAAATTATTCTTCATTTGGCTGAAAACAGGTATTTTGACAAAGCACATGATTGAGACTCTGGAATGGATAGAATCTGAGAAATTGCAAGTTAACGTTTCATGTTACGTGTGCCGTGGCGTACTGTATTTGTTGGTGGATTGGATTTTAATGATCGATAAAACTTGAATTGGGAGAAGAAAGAAAGCTTCTGTTTAAACCGTCGAAAACCGGCAGAATACCTGTTCTTCTCAAGTGATCAATGAGAATTATTATTTCGGAGTTTCGGATGCAAGTTAGTCACGAATACATGTGTTTTGACAGAATCTGATCAATAACAAAAATTGATCTTTGTAACTCTACCGCCTGATAACAGTTTTTAAATCCCATCAACTTTCGTCTCATCCCGAAAACAACCGACAAAGAAAGTTTGAAATTTGTTTACTTCTGATGGGTTTGATTTTGATTTTGCGGATTCTGCATCGGACTATGACTTGGTAGCCACGTATGTAAGACGGTACAATTTTCGGAAGGAAAACGGGAATTTCAAAGTGGAACCCGCAAAAAAGACTGACTGTCATAAGATCGTCAGGAGCCAATTCTCAAGTTTAATTAATTTCGCCATTAATTTTTTAATCCACCCTGAAATTTTTTATACAGACAAGAGTCTGTTGGATGGATGATTTTGAAATTTTTCATACAGACAATTCCGTGAAGCGGAAGATTAGCAGGATGTAATGGAGGATTATGAATTGTTAAAGGGAATTGAATGGCGGGTAAAATGGTTTTGCTTTTGTATAAAGGTGGCGTTTATTTAGGGAATGAAACGAAGGCGTGGGAAAATTACATAAATTGGTTTCCGTCATCGGTCACATTGGGATTAGGCATGGCCCACCAATTCGACCGAGTTTTATTGAGGGCGGGTTGAGCTTTGAGTGGTTTGAAAATCTTTGAAATATACTTCATTTAAGATGGGTCTGATCTGGTGAATCTTCTTTGAAAAATTTGGGTTCAAGTAATAGTTTATAATTAACAGACGGAAATGTTTGCGAATTTAATAATTATCTTTGACATTTCGCGTTCCAGGAAGTTGAAGATTTGTTTGCCAAAATCCTACCTGCGATAATGTTTGCGAATATTTGCAATCGCTTCTCAGTCACTGCAAATTATTTGGACCGGATTCGGTTTTTTCATTAGTTCAAGTTGTGGATCCGGAAGTCAATAAGGGAGTTACCAAAGTTCAAAAAAGCGGCGGCATCTCGATTGTAAATTTAATGAAAACACAATAGAGCGAGCACCTCAATTTCGGCGAAATTGTATGGATTCGGATGGATCGAATTCGTGGTTGAATTCGGGGACAAAAGAAGTTGTATTTTCAAAGTCTCTAATATCAGAACGAGGCGCTGTTCAAATGTACTGTAGATGCCACCCACACTTTTGTGATATTTTCGCAAACTTGAAAAGACACAAAAGAGTGCAAGAATACAGGTTGCATTGAGACGTTATTTGGTTGTTGTCTTTGTTTCTAGAACGTTGTATTGTTTGTCCTATTGATAAAGTAGAGTATAGTCAAAGGAGACGCGAGAAGGATGTGAAGAATAGTGCAAATTTTATGGTTTGCCCAGAGTCAAGTATACGAATGTTGTTGTTGTTGTTGTATCAATCAAGCTGACTTGAAGGTGCTACTGCGGGATTCGGATCAATATAAACGCACCTGTAGGAATATAATGAGAATCCTTTAATATAATTGGCTGACTCTATTCTTTTGATAACCCACGCAATTTTAGCGTTGGGTGACTTTGTTCTGGTTATGTATAGCGGGAGATTGTCAGATTGATTCCTATTGTCCATTCCGGCAACAATGGGGAAACAAGCTAATAATGACATCAAGCTGTCGCCAATTACATTTCGAGACTTGGAGTGGGCTGACTTGGGAGTGAGGGAAGACGTTTTTATCATTATTTGTGGTCTTGTTTTTTCTTGGTTTGTGACAAATTACTATATTATCGAATTTCAAGTTTTGCAGCGCCTTCTTGAGAAGACTTCGTCGAAGAGCATCAAATTATTATCGACTTGAAAATCCAGCCAATCCTTCGCCGACGAACGACCAATTAGACAACATTAACACGTACGTAAAGCGGCAGAGAACGTGATTTCAAAAAATTATCGTTGCAAAAAGTACGAAAGCTTTCTTCGAGTCAGTGAGCCGTATGTACGAAATGGCTTCAGCGACCCGAAAAATTTCATTGTTGTAATGTACCTCCTTGCTGGCTGCACCACAAAAGTTGAAACCGATTCAAAAATGTCCGACTGTGGTTTTGAAATTTGTCACTTGATTCAAGCGATTCAAGCAAGCCAGAGTTTCGCTAAAATCTGTGTCTTTGAAGCAGCTCTTGAGCTTGTGCGAGGTCCTGAAATCGTCGATTTAAACTTGACTCAAAGTTTTCGGCTTGAATTGGGCAACGACAAGGAAACGTAAATGCTTTGATTGATTAATTAATTGCACATTGGATTTGGATTTGAAAAGGAAACAAACTTCTCATCACAAAAAATTCATCGTCGTCCTGGCATCCCTTGTAGGGCAGAATTTTGAAGCTGATATTGTTTGACCAAAAGGATTGGGATCCCGGTTCGGGCAGGCGTGAAGTGGGAAGAATAGCCAAGCTGAACATGAACTGAAATTAACGAAGTTGATGCTGCAAATAATAAGCTATGTAACAGATACAGGTTGCTTGCTTTTTAAAGAGTTTTGGTCCAAATGCAGATAATAAAAAAGTAATGAATCGGTCAGTGCGTATGTATTTATATATTGCGGCCAGACAAAATTGGAAACAGGTGGATTTTTATTTGGGCCGAGTTGACCACGTGCAAGCACTTGATGAATTATACAATTACTCGATTGGACGCTGAATCCTTGTTACACAATGGATTATGCGGTGGTGGACAGGGGAAAGAATAAGGGAAAAAAGATGGATGATTCTTTGGTGGTCACTTTTTCTACTTACCTGTATAGTCTTCAGGCCGGATAAAAAACAATCAAGGAGCAGCGGGACTTATGCTTTGATTGTTGCCTCCATTGTTTGTTATAGCGACGTTGTTGATTCTCGCCTCTTGTTAATTGACCGGCTGTTGTAGTATGACTAGAAGAAGAAGGTGTAAGCGATAATGGGTCAACTGGCATAAATGCTCACAGTGTTACCACTAATGTTGTTGGAAGCGGAAATGATGTATGAAGAGACATGCAACAAGAATGGCGGTCGTATTACGTCCATCATGTGAAAAATCCGTGCTGATCCAGTGCAGAACTTGTCGGTCAAGGTGAAATGGGGTAAAATATATAATGTTTGTGTTTACCTTTTGGCGTGGTCAGAAACTCAAAAGTTTGGTAAAATTATGGGTGATGTAAAGGCGTGTTATACAAGTGGAGACGGTCGAATTGGTCGAAGGAAAAGCTATAGAAATGTTGGGAAATGTAAACACACATGTGGTTTATCAGAGCACTAAAACGGGTTACGTATATAGAAAAAACGAAGAAGAAGCGTTTAAACGGTCCTATGGTCAAGTAGATATTACGCGAGTTTTCGCCAAAAATCCATACAATCTAGTAGCGAAAATTACAGGAGCTGATGTACAAATTGCTATTAACAATTAGCTGTTGATGGCGGATTGGCGGATGCATTTGGTGCACATGAAGCCTCAAGTGATGTTGAATTTGCTATTTTGGGACAGTAGATCAGTCAAGGAATTAAAAGACTTGGCTTTCGTGATTCAAGACACGATTCCCTGGAGCGTCCAATTTGGCAAGGCTTCAGTCAGAAGAAGAGAGGTCGCTATTGATGGCAAGTTGAGCCTCCAAAATGGCACCTGTTGCTATCTCTTGTTGTTGTTCATTAACGTTTTTTTCAAGGACTTTTTCTTGCTCTCCGATATATAGCTTTAGCTCCTTCGGGTAAAGTGAAGAATCATTTGATAATTGAGAGCGGATCAAACACGGTAATTGTTACGACATTTCCCATGACCTTATTTGTACAGGCTGTATTTCACATGTGCTCAAGCTGTTAACAATACCGTTCATGTTGCACCTCAACTTACTTTTTATTCTTGTCGTTGGGAGGTTGGGCTTCGGCGTGTTGGAGCCTTGGAGGCCCTATGCTCTCGATATTGTGTCAAACAAGACGAATCTGTTTAAGTGGGCAACAAAAGATTTTTTGGTTCGAGGGCACAAATGGTATCATCATTTTTTGGCGTTGATGATGACACACGCGGAGGAGCTGGTCAAGAATTGTGGGTCTCGGTCGGGATTTTTGCGGTGACAGCGTGAAGAAGCGGGTTGATGAAGGAAGAAAGGACGTGGAGGGAAAAACTAGGGTAAATGCTAAGGTGTCCTATTGTAAATTTCATATGGGTGCATCCGGCAAAAATTGACCGTGATAAACATATGGAGAGCTGGCTGAGAGCTTAAGATAGCGAATTTAGTAGCCTGGGAAACCATTGAATTGGTGGTGGAATAGATCATAGTTACGTTGACGAATTGATTCTTGTGATGAGAATATCGGCTGGTTAATGGGTGAAATGTCAGCTTGTGTGTATATACATACGCTGAGAAAATTGTGGCTTGATTTAAGGAAACTACGGCTAAATGATGGATTTGCAAGGAGAAGAATGGGCCGACAGCGAAGCCAGGAAATCCATCCACCACCACCCCCGACTCGGGGGATGATCAACAAGATTCCCGTTGGAATACTGAATGTGTACGTACATGGCTTTAATTCAGGTGCACACGCTTTGTTGTTGAAGCGATGTGAAGATGAAGAAGGGATGGTTGAGTGGAGAAGGAGGAATCCGCAACCCTGTACTTCTTGTTGCTGGTCTCTTTTGCAATTTCCGCTCGGCTCGGGACCACCGTTTCCTCTCTCAGCTGCTGCCACCTTTGCCGAGATCGGTCCCACCGCCGACCATCGAGCTATAAGCGCAGCGATCAGGACTTCGGAGCTCAGTACCCGCCCGGCTGCGTTCAGCAACGGTTGTCTACAAACTGACTGGTCTCGTTCGGTCCAATAGTGTTAATTGTGGTAGCAACGAGAACGACAAGTGAACAGGAGCCGCAGATACCAGAGAGTACTTCAAGGAAGTTTTTCAAGGTAAGCAGAAATTTGGGTTTTTTAGAAATAGTTTAGAATACCAAGGGTCTGTCCGAGTGTTTGAAGGGATTCTTCGAGGTATTTTAAGCATCGTTGAGGATTTTTTAGGGTTAAGTAAAGGAGAGCTGTCAAAAGTATGTTTTTTGACAGGGGCTTGGCTTAATGAGATTGTAATGGGAGCCACCTTGTGAATTTTTACAGTGAAATAATTTCACTGAAATAGCTAGTTGCCTTGCAGAGATGAATGGAAATTGGCGAATTTCCAGTGAGCACACCTTGCAATTGGTGAATTTGGCAAAGCCAATTGTAATTAGTGGCAGAGGTGAAGAGGGTATTTTAGGTGTAATTTGCAAGCACCTAGATGATGATTTGTACTGACGTGGGCTCCAAAATATGAGCTGTCATTTTCCAGGTTGAGATTTTTTTTGACATGAATTGAATTTTGAGACGAAATTACAAGTCGTTCAGCCTTGAACTTGAACCTGTCTTTCTGCTTATTTTCAAGTGAGCAATAAGCTGAGCTTGAGAACCTACAAGGCTTTCTAAGGCTTTACAAGCTCGAAAAACTTCATACCTGTCGCCACTCACTTCCGCTCGACTTGTTCGGAAAGGTACTCATTTTCTGCTTGACTATTTTCGACAAAGCGTCTTTGGGCATAGTGAAGAAAAGTTTTTTTGAAAGTAAATTCGCGAAAGGCAATGCACAGAATGAGTGAAATGAGAAAAGTTTGAAGGTAAAATTGCAGGGCTAGTGCATACATTGCATAATTTGGCCATCAGTCATCATGATGAGAGTAAGTCGGAAGAAGAATCTGTGGCTTTTGTTGGCAAAGGATATTTTAATCACCAGCTACGTATACAGAGTAGATAGACGGCTAATGACTTGGTTGAGCATCAGAAGGAGATGATATTATTATTATTATTATTACGTAATCTGTCCACGCTTAAGAAGACCAAGGACCCCGAATTCGTTTTTGCGGATCTTTTTCATCCTTCCAAAGTTCTCATGAGGATCAGGAGACATTAATAATGATAGTGTGGGGGCCGTAATTGGTGTGTATAATAATCACCTTACGAGATTGATGAAGAAGAAGAAGAATATGAAGAAGCTGTAATATTGAGGGAAAGTGAAAAAAGTCACACGAGGAACATGAAATACGGAAAAGTATCCCTTCAGACTTCAGAGCAAGGAACCTGTGTGAGAGAGCCGTTTTTCCAATGTCACGAAGACATATTTCAAGTGTTTCGTTTTTACGTAATTTTCGCAAAGTCCGCCACTCAAAGTTGAACCTTTGGTGCCGTGTGGTCCAAAGAAGCTTATGTTATTTTAAAGAATTTTGTCACCCTTTGGGCGGATGGGAATCTGACTGAGGAGATTTGTTGTTTCTCAGAGAGACTTTTGCGACAAAATCGGTGACGACACCGGTAAAACTTATTGTTGTTGTTAATGGGTGACAATTTGTACGGATTAACCTCGGGGACGGCGACGACGACGAAATTGTTTCCGTCCGTCCAACGAACGAGCTTGTGTTGGGATCACAAGGGTTTACAGTTAAGAATTAGTGAGGATTTTGGGAAAGAGTGAAATTTTTGAAGGAAATCACAGCCATATGTACAGTTTTTAACAAGGCATAAACCGTGGAATTGGATAACGGGTAAAAAGTAAATAAGATTTCTCCCAAAAGTTGTTTGCAATTTGTCAAGGTTGGTGAAGTCATATGGAATTATAAGTTCATGAAATTCTTGTGAACTTGACAACAAAATTATTTTGTTATTGTCTCTGTGAGAGAGAGAAAAAGGAAATGTGGAAATGTGATTAGCAAGTGGAAATGTAACGTTATCAGGGGTCAATTTAAAATTTTAAAAGTCTGGTTGATGTCAAACAGTTATTTAATTTTCATTCGTCGGGGTTTTGTCTCTCATCATTAATAATCCGCAAGGGGTCAGTTTGTGTATATAAGGTGGATTGTTAATTTGACGGGATGAACTGCTTTTAATGATGCATTTGCCATTTGCCCAACCCTCTGACTCGTTCTGATGACAGGCATAATGAAAAGACGTACATAAAACAGGTGCATTTGTCTTGTTGAGACTGGAATCGTAAATTGTGTTGGTGCATGCGAAATGAGATTATGTGCCGGCCGGCTGGCTGGAATCGGATTGAAAGAAGCTCAGGTGGGAACGACGAAGAATAACTGGTTTTCGATGGATTCCATCGACGAAGCAGTGGAACCGGAAGGGAGAATTAGCAGACAACTTCAAAGTTTTGGAATTGCAAATTTAGTAAAGCCGAAGGCCGGTCATTCACGTGTGTGTGTGAATCTAGTGGAAAGAAACGGGATTTGGAGTATCAAGAATTGGGCGGTCGTTGGGCTGCTGCTAATGACAATGAAGGAATGTAATGTAAGGACTGGCTAACCTGAAAATACCTGTGAGAATGTAACAATTATTAAAGTTCCGGAGCTTTCACTTGCAGCAAGAGGTATAGGGATAATAATCAAGGAAATTATATTCGCTCAAGTGTGCGAGTAGTAGGAGGTGATGTAGCGGTTTCGTGAGTCCAACTGTGCTTCAACTTTTCCATGATGACTTCCGAGTTGTGTTGTGTGTATATGGTGTAACGTTTTGTTTTGCAATTTGTTGAGGTAATTAAGAGAAGAAGAAGAAGATGATGATAAAGTAAAGGTGCAAGATACAGTATTGTAAGTTACGGAACCTTGTTTGTTGGTTATGTAACGTTGGAGAATAGTTTGTGGTCAACGGGGTGAGGGTTGAGGGCGAAGACCATATGATGTTGGTTTGAGCTCGGTTTCTGTATGTTGAGTGCTTCTGGTGCAACAATGGAGAGGAGAATTTTGTTACAAGGAAACAAACGGGGAAAAGAACAATATACTCTGGGTTTGGAAAAATGGCAAACGGTGATTGCCGGTTTTATTATATGGAGGAAGGAAATTAATGACTCGTTTGGATACAATGGAAGTTGAGGAAGTTGCATTGCTTTAAGGTTGCATATGAAGTGGATGTCAAGCTAGATTGTGGTGTGTATTTTGGGTTGTAAAATTCAGGAAGTTGAAAACATGTATATATAGAAAAGGTTGAAATTGAAAAGAGAGTAAAAAGGAAGGTGAATGTCAGAATGTCAGTCAGAGTCACTTTTACTGAAACCAAAAAGTACCGGTGGCGGGTGAATTTTTGATCTTCCAAACTTCCAATGAGGTTCACCACAATGTTTGGAAACGGGATGAATGATGTCGGTGAATTGTCGGCTTTGGTAATGGAGTTAGTTGAGGTTTACATAACGTGACCTCAGGGAGAAGTTGGGGTCTTTGTTGAGTTTTTGGCAACTCGTGTGATGGATCAAGGAAGTTTGTAGATGATTTATGTGGGAATAATTGCATCGCGAGTTTGTGGAGCTTCTGAAGAAGCTTTGTGATGAAGGCGTGGACGCCTTGATCAGGAATCAGGATTTCAGGATATCATATCAGAAAAGAAGAGCGGGAGGAGGAGGAGGAGGAGGTGGAAGGAACCGTGCCTGATTATCAAAGTGATAGTGAAAGAAGCAGAAAGAAGTATATAGGAATTAATGGACCTGGTTCTGGGTGGTAGGAGGACGAAACGGTTTAAATTTTTCGATATCAAAAGTGCAATGCAATTTAAACAAGCAAGAGACTAAGAGGCGGAGGCTGTCCCAACTAATTAGGTGTGCTACGGAGCTGTTGCGTTGAACGATAGGAAAAGTTATTGGGATGTGTAAGTAGTAAGTAAAAAGTAATCAGCTTTCGATGGTTGAGTAGGCAAAGGAGTAATTTAAGTTTGCAGTTGGAAGATTCCCGTCCATTAGAACGGTTTCCTGTTTTGATACCAAAAGTCTCAAAGTTTGTTTTCAGCCATCTAAAAGTTGTGGGCGGATCCAACGTTCTTGAGCGAGGATTAAGCGCGTTACAGTTATGTACGTTAATGGCGAATTCGAGTTTATATTTTTACTTTCCGTAGGCTTTCGGAGTCTTGAATGGTAGCAACCAAGTTGGATTCCATGTTTGAAGGAATTAAAAAGGAGCGGCACGTTTGATTGATAGTCGGGCGGCTGAAGCCACAGGTGGGCGCCGTAAGACTCGTTGTTGTTGTGGACAAGGTGAAAAAAGTAAAAGGAGGAACATATGAGAAGGACATGAACCTGAATGTCGAACAATTGGACAGGAATGTGACGTAACGTCATTTAATTGACGTTTATAAAGCGGTCGTAAGAGCCGACACATTGGCAAAAGCCTGCTGGGCATTTGGCCGGACCGGTTCCTTCAGTTGAATAGTTGTCTCTTTGCAGAAGCAGTTCTTTAGTTTTTGTTTGAAAATGTAACTTGTCGCGATTTCGAGTTGACAAGTGACTACGTGCGATTAGCTCGTGACAAAGCACTTGAAGATGTCGAAGAGTGACAGAATTGAGCGGGAGCAAGCGGAATTTATGGTGCAAACAAAATTTGGCGAAAATGGCAAATATTGACAACCGTTTAGGGCAAGTAGATGGATGGCCATAATTAAGCTGAAATCTGGAGTTCAAGGTACGATAACCGAACAAGCAGAATTTAAGGCTAAACTGGTTGTTGAAGTCTCTGCAAAAATACTTGGTCTTTGGGGCATTAACGGCAAGGATAATCGGTGTGGTTGCTGGTTGCTGTCGTCCAAGTAGCCGCCGGAAACTGTCGGAACAAAATATACACTTAAAATACCGGTAGCCAAATTCTTGTTGTTCATTGGGGAGATTTTCGGTGTGAGCCGTGGGCACTTTGAAAAGCAGGTGTGGTGGAGTAATGGCGACTTGAAATTGCGAGGTTTCAATTATAAAGTCCCTTGTGTGCCGTATGTTTTATTATGTGGTTTTGTAGAGTTTCTTCAAGGAAGGAAATGAGGTAAAATATTCTTATCCCGTTCTTTTGAAAACTATCAGGGAATCAGTTGGAAGAAATGAGAGGAACAAGAAGCGTGTTCGAGATTATGAATGACGGTAAATGTAGCCGCAGAGATGGAATCAGTTGTTCCCAAAGTCTGGTTCGTTACGATAGGATTGCGGGGGAATATATAGTGAATTGGCTCTTTCTTATGTAATGCAATTACCTGGTTGTGATTTTTCATAAAAGCTTGTGCATGAATGACGTGTGTGGAGCGAGGTTCTTGTGGTTTGTGTCATAAGATTTCGAAGATTTTTTTTTAACAACTGTCATTATGCAGCAAGTGCAAGAAGGAGGAATTAAAAGATTGTGTGAGAAAAATTATTAGCAGAAATGTGTTTTGCAATAAATAAACCATGCGAATTTGCAGTTGAAGGAATTCGCCACCTTGGAAAGCAGTAAAGTGTGAGCATTACGGTTCTGAGATGTAGCATAAAACTGCGGGTTTTATTGGATTTGGGAGGATCAAAGTGTGAATATTTTTTTACGAATCAAGATTCATCATGGGTTTATTTCTTTCTTATAGCTCATTCTGTCGTTAACTGTTGTTTTGTGATGAGGTTGTTGTTTGTAGGGATAGAATGGGCCGTGAAAATGTGTGAATTCTGACACATTCCGCTTCAAACCGCGCGTATTGATTTCGGCTAATTTAGCATGCAAAGGACTACAAAGAAAGAAATGATTAAATTATCGATGGTGCAGAAACGGAGGTTGAAACGGTATGTTGCTTTATGGAAGAAAATGTTGTTGTTGTTGGTGGTGGTGGTGATGCAGTGCGCGGCGCGCTCACTGAGCGCAACATTGTAATGACCCGCTTTTATTATGTACTGAAATACAAGGGACAGGCTTGGCTTTTGAAATTTGTCACCGGGTAATGAGGAGAAGGCGGAATGTTTTTATTATGTAATTTCTGTCCCGATGGCTGATTATACACGGTTCTTGTTGAAATGTCGATGTAACTGGTCTTGACATTGATAGTTTGGCGAGGATTGATGGCAGCGCAGCTTGAGGCCTTGAATGGAGCGTTACTGATTTTTGCGAGGTTCGTTCGCAACTTGGTTGATTATCAGAAGAATCAATGTTGACGTCAAGTATAAGTGAAATTGAAAGACGTATTTTGTATTGATTTTTGCTGTTGCGGTGGAGTACAATTGTGGCTACTGCTGCGTCTGCCTGCCGGTCAATTCGGATATTGTTGGAAGCGTCTCGGATGACTGACAGAATTATTGAATAAATAGCGTGCGAAATCAGTAAAAGGAGTCTTGTTGGGTGCTGGTTGAAGAGATGTAAAAAGTTTGTTTTGATTGCTGAATTGCTGAATAGCGGCTACACATAGCCAATGTTGCGGGAGCTGAAAGAAAGGCAACGGGTCTTTTTAAAAAGGTGTATTTGAGAAGCATGGGATAATTGAATTGTATTTTTGGTACGTAAGGCTGCCAGTAGCAAAGATCCGATGGTAATGACAGTAGTAGTAGAAGACGAGGCCGAAAATGGCAATCGGATTGACGGAGGATTGAAGACTTGAGTTCACGGAGGTAATGACGTGTGTTTGTATTCTGATTATCGTTGGATTAAAGCGTGAAGAGGTCTTTTAGCAAGGGTGAACTGACTGAGAGGAAGATGGATGAATTGCAGATTTTTGGTTGGATTCGTCGGATAGTTGATTATACGTAATTTTGGCGGCTGATAGAGATCGACTCATTTGGAGACGTGAGTTTTTGTGAAATTTGGTTGCGAATATGTATGAAGCTTGGAGGATGACGAAGATCAAGTGTGTGATTTAGTGATGAGGATCAATCAAGGAAGTTGTGTGGATTTGAGGAAAAGTAGATATACGAATGGTAGGTAGTTTGAAGTTGAGAGAGACAAGGTCGATATCCTGGTTTGCAATGGAGCCAAAAAGGGTTCCATGTGGTGGAACGGCGTTTTCGAAATGGCTCCTGCTCCTGTTTGTTGGTAAGGCTCATTTCACGGTCTTGTAAGTTTGGCGAATGATTATTGTATGGAGTTGGATGAGTGTTGTTGGAGGAAGAAGCATTCATGTGATCGACGACGTGGTATTGTTGTAATGAGACTTTTCTACAGACAGGGACTTGTTGGATTCTTTAATATGCAGTAGTCATAGTGGAGGCTTTTGCTATAGGGAAACACAAGAGAATAGAATACCTCACAGGGTGAGGCCTCAGGTAAAAGAAGGACGAGACGGGACGGAAATGGAGAAAAGAAGAATTGAAAGCTGACTTGTTGTGTAGGCAGCAGATGTTTTTTTCGCTATTCTTGAAACTTGAAACCAGAGACCGTTTAAGTGTTGCCTTGTAAGAAGCGCCGATGCGACGGAAACGGATTCTGAAGGAATGAAAAATGGTTCGGATTTTTGCAATCCGCGTTTCTTGTACTTGGTTCCTGGAAACGGTTTCAGACAGGCAGGCGGCGAAAGACTTCGGCAAGATGGAAACGATGTAAAAATTCGATTAGCGGGTGCGCACGCGCACCCATGCGCCGGAGCAGCCTTTGCGCAATTCATAAATCTCTCGCTAATCTTGAATTAAGGGGAAATTAACCTTTTGATGAACTTATACGGATGGGTGCGTGAGCCGGCATAGATATTAAGATCGGTCAGATCGGCGGAAGAAGCAAGCCAACGCTTGTGTAATAATTGAATGATGTAGAGTCGATGTTGTTGTTGCGGGCAGTTTGAGCAAGTCTTTTGCGGCCTGGGAAAATATTCAAGTGGAGATAAATTACATTGAACATGTGCTTTTTAAGGTCTGTGGTGAATTGGGAGTATTAAGCAAGTAGAAGGGAAATATGGTGGTGGCTCATGAGCGTGAAGAAGCTTTGGGATCAGAACCCAGAACGATTGGCCTAGCGGTAAGATGACCACGATATGGGAGCAGGAGATGGATTTCGCATGGACATTCTGCCGGTCTGACCGACCAAGACTCACAACTCACTGACCAACTTGATTCGATGTTCATCCAAGTTTCCGACGGACCGTTAGTCCTAACCACAGGTTTCGAATGCGTTTCTCGGAGATTGCGTACGTATAAATGTCATGGTCAGTTTAATACGGAACCGCTCAAAAATGGCCACCACACCCCCTGGCTTCAAAAAGGCTACAACGTGTAACATGTAAAGAAACTGTTGAACCTCCTTGACCAAAATGACCTAATGGGCTTTCAACAAGTGTAAAAACTGTGAGGAGAACCAGAAGGTGACCAATAAAAATGTTGGCGGATTGGAAACCAATGTCGGCGGAAACTTTTGGGTAGCTTGTCATTATCTGTTTTCTGTAAACGGTGAGTCCGATTATTAGCCATGGGGCCTGGGGGCAGAAAGTAATAAAAACCAGAGCTTCTGAAGGCTTTGAAGAGGAAGAACCTTTGCCGTTTGGTTAGCAAATTGGTCAACTGGATTTTTTGAACAATGTTGAAAAACGTAATCGAGCGAGAAGGAAGTTGGATTGTTGAACGGTAAACACATGTGTGTGGTTTATGATGGTTTGATAACAAGAAACATTTGAACTCGAGGTGGAAATTGCGTGGATCCTAGTGCAATTTATATGGAAATATAATTGCAACCACCACACGCACGTGTTACCTTGAATATTGCATCGGATCACGCGTACCTTTTGAATTCTTATTAGCGGAGCAACATTTTTGGAGACGTTGCAAAAGGAAAGAAACAATCGGAAAAAGTGCAAGGTGTTATATCATAAAAAATTAAAAATGCTCTATCTGACTCGAATGAGTTTGTACACGTAGTAAAAGCACTAAAGTTGGCCTCGGTTCATCGATAATGGCACCTTCTTGAGTGCAGGTAGAATTGCTGACTTTGAAAGTTTGTTCAAGTCGTGTGGAAATAATTACACGAGTCGGCAAGAGGTTTATTGATCTTTTTATAGGTTTTTCAATGGAGTTGCTTGTTGCAAGTTATTGGAGATTGTTGTCTACTCTATGGGTATGATGAACGGATCGGATATATATACGCCCGGCTCTGCGAAACTTTCCTTCAAAACTCTCATTATTGGTCTCAGTCGAGTGTGTCTTTTCTTGGGTAATCGGTTGAGGCAGGTGGAGCTGTAGTAAACAGTTTGAAAGAAGGAATCTCAAGTTATGAAGGCGACGATGGACGGACCCTGGTATTAAAAAGCGCAGATGGAGGAAACAATAATTTTGACCATTGATAACTAATGTGACTTTATGGTTCATTTGCAGATGTTGCGAAAAGAAGTGTTGGCCGCGCTGCGGTTTACGTTGCTCTTTGGAGGTCTTGTATCCTCGGTGCATGGTAAGTATTGGTGATTTTAATATTTTTATCGAATATTCTGACGTATTCCACAGCTTTTGTGACTGATAAAAAGATAAAATACGTTTACGTGGAGGACATGGCATAATTCAATTTTTGTGCGACCATGTCGCGAGTCGCCAATTTACGACTGACGTTTTATGTATACTGACTTTTGTGTGTGCTTTGTGTGTTTTTGATTATCGAAACCTGTCGACTCAACTACAATCTACGACTTAACAACAATCAATTTGTGCATGCTGATGACAACTGGCGGTTTCAGGCTTGAAGAAAGGTGGCAAAAGTCTGGGACAAAAACGTACGTAATCCAAAAGTGTTGTTACATAATGTTCAACCTCAAGTTGTTGTTGCCGCTCTTCACATTTGTTAGTTTGCCGGTCCAGTTGACCTCAAGCACCGTAACCAAGTTCAGTACATAAATGCAAGCCAGCAAGCTTTTTAAATACAACTTCAAATCATTGTAGCACCGCCACGCTAATGATACACAACCAACGTTCTTGTTTGCAGGTCAGACCGACCTGATTTAAGCACATTTTTATGTACCGCCAACTTTAATGTTCCTTGTCAAATATGTAGTGTTTCGCACCTAAACTTTTTACGATGGAATCTGCTTTACTGTTGTCACAGTAGGAGTTGATGCCAATTTAGCTGTCAACTTGGTGACATTAGGTCAGCGTGGCGTTTGGAAAAGCACCGTTGTTAATTTTGCACCGTAAACGAGGAGACTCATGCAGGTTTCGGTTACAGTTTGGTTAGTTAATTTAAAAAGAATTTGACACCACCACGTATTTAACTGCAAAAGTTGTCACCAAAGTTGCATGACTTTTGCCTATCTTTTGGGCAAGTTTGAAGTACGACGATGACGACTCATGTATATATAAATAATATCTGTAGTTGAAAAAGAGCTAAAAGGGATTGATTATCCGTGCTCAATGCTCAGGATGACACAATGACTGTAAATACACACAAAAGCTTGAAATTTTAGTGACATGAGGCTAAATTTGGGCAACATTGTTTATGATTTATTATGATTTGTCTTTGTTCAGGTATGGTCGGGTTTGAAAAGTTGACTGATTTGGACTACAGAGGAAACACGTATTATTCAATACGGAATCTGTCACTTCACGAATGTCAAGGCTGGTGTAGACAAGAGCCGGAATGCGCTGCCGCTGCTTTCAGGTAAGCAAGAAGAGCCAAAAATAAAAAAATACTTTGCTTGAATTTTTGCTGATTTGTTACGCTGCAAAACGCTTGCCTGTCCACCCCGCCTGGTGTATATTGTGAGTTTGTATCATTAATTCACTGAAGGTTCATGGAAGAAAATGTTTTTACCGTTTCCTAGTTGCTGTTTCACTGTTTCTTGTCAGACTTTATACGTGTGACAGTTTCCGTTGGATTCCGTTGGCTCTTCACTGGTGACCGGCATTGAATTTAAATGGAAGGCTTGGTCAGGAGCTGGAATCAGAGCTTGTAAAAATGGTCTCTGCTTAATTGTTGGGAATGCGGACGAGGAATTAAATAATCAAAGGATGTTAATGCTGTGTCATCCGGCGGAGACGGACATTGCATCTTAACCGCTCCTGAATTGAGACTACCAAAAAGAAGACATGTGTTTTATTTCAACTAACGTTGAATGTCAGTCAGGGATTCGGTCTCGTGGAACATTCAACACGACTTCCAATGCTACGTGTACGTAGATACAGTTATGCCAAGGACTATTTTCAAAGATTTGAACAGTAATTAATTGCAAGTCTGGTATAGTCAGGTACATACGTATTTGATTCGAATTAATGAATGTCTTCGTAGAATCGCTAATTAGTGCAAGTCAGTCTGTAGAAATGGCAATAGGAAGTAGCATGACTTTTGGTTCTGGGAAAAATACCGAAAGGGTTAAAGTTACAACACCCGAAAAAATTATGTGTGATCAAAGATTTGCAAATCGCGAATTTTCTGCAAGTAGTTGATGAACCTTAAAATATAACTAAAGAGCTGCTGAACTTGCCCGAAATCACCATGTAATCGAGTCTGGGAAATTTTATTACATGACGATCGAAAAGTCAATAGTTTGCTGCGGGATTTGTTTTTAGGAGACTCGCACACGATCTTGGAAACATGATCGTGATGAGGATCACATATACGTAATAGGGATTTCCGCGTACGCAACAAAAAAAGGTTAAGGGTATAAACATTGTAAAATTTGCCGGCAAGACAGGTGGGTGTATTGTATTCTAGAATTCATTTCCACACTGAAGGCAGGTGATTTACCCTTGTTGTCGTAGGGAGTCGTGGGACTTGGATTTGAGAAAAGACGTGTGTGGTTTGCGAAATTCGGTAGCATATAAGACATTGTCTTGATGTTGAGATGGAGAAGAAATGAATGTATCTTGTTTTGCAGTATTTACTTTGGAGAAGAAATTGAAGCTTGTTATTGTTGCAGTTGGAGGAATAACAATAGAGCATTACTGGCATTATGTCAAGAACATGTACAAGATCAAGAATAAGATTCGCATATAGGTTTTGTTTGGGGAAAAAAAGAAACAAGTTCGTGCACCTTTGCCGGGTATTGTTGCCGGAAAGCTGTGAGATTGTTATGGTTCGATATACGGATAAGAATTTATGCAGTTAGATTTTTGTAAAAATTAGCAAGGAGATGGGCAAAATTGCAAGGAATTTTTGATAACGGTTTAAAAACTGCATTTTGCAATGTCCACATAAATTTTGAGCAGCGGGACTTTGTGCAGTGTTTTTGAAGGCGTTTCTTCAAGTACGTTGTTTGTTTGTTGATATTGTAGGACACATGTCATGGACGTAGAGGTGGCAATTAACGAATTATAACAATGTGGGTTTTGGTGTAGAGCCTGCAATTATTAAAGTGGTTTGAGTGACGTGGAAAGCGGGTAAAAATGATTAGGTTGTCAGTGGTGGAAAAGGAGAAGAGAAGACGGGTGATTTATCGCATGGAGGCATGAAGGGATGAAAAAGTATAAATGAGCTTTTGAATGAGAGCGTTGTTGAAAGAATAGTGTAATTTGATCATATAACTCACCTGCTGTAATTAATTGGCTGGCGTTAAGAATGAATGAGATGATGATGATACTCGAGCATGCGAAAAGGCGTGGGGATTGAGCTGGGTGCAGTGTGAAAAATTTGAGAAACAATCAATATGCTTGAGGGGACAAGTAATCGAGAAGAATCGATCAATTTCGGGGAATAGACACAAGCTCCATGAGAAAAATGCGGTTTGGTTGTCTATGCACCAATGACATTTTTATTTTTACATTGACCGATTGCCCAAAGACTGATTCTGGTTTGGCCTAGTTCACGCCAAGAATATGGACACAAAATCCACGTTACGTAAAATTAGGCTGTGGAACAAGTGTTAAATTGGTGGAAATCACGTATGTACAAGATACGGGCTTCATCATTGCAAATTGGAATCGTTCGTAGTATAAGGTGGGGTGGAGGCAATTTTTCGGGGCGGGTGTGTGAATAATAAAGTTGATGATGATAAAATTGGACCAAGAATTCTGACTAATTGAGCTTGTGTATATGTTTCAACAGTTTCGTGGTGAACCCGTTATCTCCGACACAGGAAACGTTGTGTTTGTTGCAAAATGACACGTCGGCCCACAATCCAAGTGCTGTTCCACAGAAGGCAGCGTCCATGTACTACATGGTCAAGTTGCAGATTCGATCCGGTAAGTGTATACATTTTTGACTTGATGATTATATTGTTGTTGTTGTGTATTCTTGTTATATTCTTGGATATCATACTGTTTGTTTGATATGCACGATTTCGGCATGGGCCGGACTGTAAATGTCACAAGTGAAGAGTTGAAGAATACGCAAAAGCAAGATGGAGGAGGAGGAGGAGATGGACGTGGATTTACTATTGTTTGCAATTTGACTTGTTGAAAAAGAAACACTTGGCTCGAGGAAATGGCAAAGTGCGTACAACGAAAATATGTAATATGACAGTGACAAATCGTGAAGGTTCCGAAATAGAAACCGTAAAAGATGGCGTTGTATTTTTAGCCTCCGGGAGTTTCTGAAATGGTGCCAGGTTCAGAACAAGTCAGGCGGGCAACCAAATGAGGCTGACAGAGTCATGAAATTTCAAGGATATTTTGGATAAAGGATAAGAAGAGTGAACTTTAATCAAGTGTTGAGTCAGTCAGAATTTATGTTATTTATGGGATGAGCAAAAAGAACGGGTTTAAAATTTAGTGTCGAAGGATATTGTTTTAATCTGCTTTAGGAAGAGGGCAAAAGGCTGTCTCAAACAAGTATAGTTCGTGACATGGAAGTTAAGCAAGCAGGATATTATCCGGGTATTTGTATTGTTGAGCGTACAGGATTTTTTTAAACATTTGAAACAGCCATATGAACTTCGAAATAAGGTGCTGAAGAAAATTAAACAGCGGGATGTGGTTGATTATAAAAAGACTTTTGAATGTACATGGAATTTATGTAATCCCAGAATCCGCAATCCGGGTTGCAATATTGCGAATACTGCAAAGCTGAAAAAATGTCAATCGATAATTCTATGACGGACTTGCCTCGTTTAGCAGCACGACAAAATCCATATCTCACGAATACATTAAGATTACCATTTGTTATTGCATGTCACAGATTTAGTCAAGTCAGCAAAAGCATCATTGATGATTATAAGCCAATTGACACACACCTGGTGGAATAATTTCATTCTTTGATAATGCATTTCTTGCAAGCACGACATTTCTTTGTCCAGAAAAGGCAATCATCAAGGAAGATTGAGCTGAACTTTAAAGGTATTATCTCTGTGAGCTTTTAACACAATTTCGGGGACGATGCAGCTGCTGTCTGAAGATTTATAAACAGCTACCACAGCTTTGCCAGAAGGCATCATGACCATTGGAAAATGGGCCAGATTTGGCACACTCGACCGGCTCCAAAGTGGTTTATATTGTCCACTGTTTCCACGCCTTCCATTGACGAATATGTCGTTCAGACAGTAAAATTTGGTCAATTGAGTGGTTTAGAAAAAGTAGTGGATTTTGCCGAAAATGATAGTAAAAGCAAATGCATGGTGGGTGTAAGTACAAAAAATAGAAAGAGGAAGGAAATTGGTGCAAAAATGGCGACATTTTGATGTGTCATTTGGGTGTCGGACGTGACGTTTCAATAGGAGACCCGGATCGGATATATGCCTTTGATTTGTTATCGTACTGTGCAAGTCTGGTTGGATTTTGTAGGTCAAGATCAAGGAAGGCTTTGAATTTTAGCACGGAAGTTACTTGCGGTTTTCACACGCGCCGTGTGAGGTGGTTCCATTTATGACGCTTTAGATTGTTCCCGATATTAAAAAAGTCTTGGCGAAATGTATATCGACTTTGGAGTAAAAGTAATAAATTAATATTAATGCTCTTGGGGTTGAAAGTTCAAGATGCTGTAAAGTGATGATGGGTTCAAGCTTTGAGACATTTTGGTAATGTGAAACGGTCAGTTTCAAGTTTCTTGAAGCCCAAATTCACTGACTGAACTGACTGAGGTTATCGCATCGTCGTAGTCGAGATAATTCATGTAATCAACTGCGAGTTCAAAGGGACTAAATTGCATGTAAAGTCATAAACCACAACTCTCTCACGTAATTCTTTCCATAAGGATATGCTTGCATGCTCATAGTCTGAGGTTCTGAAACATGGTGAAAGGCCGTCGTGGTTATCAGAATCGGCGGCAACAAGAATTACGTTGCGTGAATTACTGACCTAGAAATTCAATCACTTGATTGTGCATTTCCCGCAGTCGCTTCTTCTTCGCCTTCTTTTATGGAAGTCATTCTTAGTTTGCATTGTACTGCAGAATCAGGGTAATCACAAGAAAGAAGAAGAAGAAGGAATGACCCGTGTTATCTTTGAAACGGTTTACAGCCTTGGTGAAAGAGATAAATGCAGGTTGTAAACCGATATCTTGAAGTCTTGAAGCGGTAAACACGATTCATGATCGACGTAACTAACCGGCAGTTTATGTAACAGAAATCGTATCAAATGAGCAGGTCAGGGGTCAAACAGGAGTGGAAAAACTTGGATGATTGTAAACAATAGAAATTATGTTCAATTTTTTGTAAAGTTGTAAAGTGCAATAACTAACTGTATCTAAATTTTTGTGTTTCAGAAAAAGTGTGCTCAAGGCCGTGGACCTTCGAACGAGTTCCCAACAAGATGCTGAGAGGTCTGGACAATTCCCTCATCTTTACTTCAACCAAGGAAGCTTGTTTGGCCGCTTGTTTGAACGAGGTAAGAAGAAGATCATTTTTTGGCTTCCTGTTTGAAAGCGCCCTCTGTAAGGTCACTTGAAGCACGCTTGGAAGTACAGTTGTGGTTGGTGAAATTCGGCCACTATTCGATCCATTATCGGTGTTGATTGAGATGTAACAAGTGGCGGCATGGAAAACAAAGGCGTTGCCTCATCCATCAAATCTCATCATATTGCCCGGCAGGGATTCTCTGATTGTTTGTGTATCATTCGATCATCATGTAATCGTAGAAATTACTACTCGAGACATTTAGGTCTGTGTGATGGAAAAGAAGTGATTTTTAAAATTGGACAAGGTACACGTGGTGTACGTGTAGGTAGTGGCTCAATTTTTGAAGAGAAATTGGTGCTACCGTTAGGGAAATGGTATTTAGCTTTGACTTTTAAAAATCTGTGGATCAAGTATATTTCTTTGGAGAAGCGTATTCAAAAATCAAGGGAACTGTAATACAATACTACAGGTGCACCTCGGAACTAACGATAACTGTTCAAGCCGAATTCAACGACCGAAGCCGCGCCGCCGATTTCCGGAAACGATAAGAAAGCGTTAGCTTTCTTGGCTGTTTGGTCAGTACGTGAGCGGGAACAAAGATGTTTTGTGATATGGTCGACCAAGGCACAAAGACGGTGGAATGGACGAGATGATTGCTAATTGTGACTCTTGTTGCGAGTATAGGGAGATGAGTTTGAATTGTTTCGTGATTATTGCAAGAATGCTCAGGCATTATTGCTGCAAGTTTCATTATTATTCGGTGCCGGGTAGCCTTTGAAATTACATGGCAATTAAGCAAGACATTAGGCAGGTTGGTTTTATTATTATAATCGTCCCGCCAAACGGTGGTTGTAAGGGACCCAAACCTGTAGGCGCATAATTGGAGGAAGATTAATTGAACAATGAAACTATGCAGGGCTACAGGATACGTATACTAAATTTCGAACAAGAAAGCAACAAGGTAGATCAGTTTTTAAGAGCCGTTATCCCGAGTGTAGCTTGTTGAGACAATAGTAAGATTGGCAAACAGGATTGCAGGTCCAAAGAATTTTGAATCGTTTGTTGCCAGTTTGAACAAAATCAAAGTCAACTTCAACATGGCGAAAATACTTTTGGGTCTAAAATAGGTGGATGAATTTTAGCTAGCCATTTGATGCATAATTTGAGGCTAAGTAAGTAAAAGGGAATTTACGGGATTTTAAGCAACACTGAATTCAGATGCAAGAAGAAGGTTTCAAGTTTTATTTTAAAATTTTTGCCATGAGTGAGTCTGGTTTAATCAGTATACAGTTATGTCATTCACGCTCGCTTGAATGCAGCCTGATTTCAGTCTACATGTTATAACATGCAGAGTCGGGGAAAATAAAGTGTACGAAGTACGAAGACCACAGCCAGATTATAACCAATTGCGTAAAGGTAAAAAATGATTGCATGGCAGAGACAGGAGAAAAAAGTCATGAATTGGATAATTGGTGACAGGTGTGTTAAGTAAGTTGGTAATTGGAGGTGGCAAACGTGTACGTAGTGTAAAAACCATTATAAAGGTTTGAACACGTCAACAAGGTGCTTTAGCAAAGCTATCAGTTTGAGCACTAATGTTACTAATGGACAGACGATTTTGGGAATTCCATAATGTAGCTTTTAATATTTAAACAAAAATTTGCCGGCTTCATAATTTAAAATTTTCATAAGATTAACAAAAATTGCATTCTGTGAGTCTCCTGAAACAAGCTGTAAATGTGAATCAATTATTGTGAGGATTCTCATCCATCCAATGCTCCTGGTTCTCAGTTCTGGCCATCAGTCTTCCCTTGTGGTACTTTTTAACTTGCTTAAAAAAGATACCATGCTGAGCTTGGGGATGACCGAATTAGGAAATAATTTGTGAGAAGAACATGGCGACCACAGAAGATTATGACGGCCTCCTGAGTATCTGAGCGAGCATACGGTGCAGTGCAATATAGCAAATACACACACACCAGGTGTGTCAATTTAGCTCGAGGATATGTTTACAGTTTTGGCAATCTTTTAAGCTTGAGGCGAAGCTCATCTTGGGCACGCACAAAGACATTACGCACAAATGACGAAGGTGGTGCATGATGGAGAGGAATCTTGAAAACATTGAAACAGTCAATGTGAATGGAAGGACTGAAATTTTCAACAATTTCTCTGCTTCCAAACAGCCATGACGTGAGTTATGCGAATTTGTTACTGTTGTTGTTGTTGGGGGAAATTGCAGATTCCCTCGACAGTAGCAAACAAGTAGAAAAGAGCGGGCACTTGAAGTAATCGGAGACACGGTTTAACGGGTTCTTTTTGCGAGCCGAGTTTTACCTAGTTTTGTAAGAGTTATTTTGCAAAATGTTGGTTGTGAGGAAGGTGTAATTGGTCGATTCCCACCTTTGGAACAAGGAGAACATGCAACAAAGAAAGGAACAAAATTCAAGCCGACATACGGATATACCAAAAGAGGCGGCTTCTTGTTACAATTGTTGTTTTCAATTTAGATTGGCAAAGTTTTGTAATGGATGTGGAACAGGTGTAAATTGCATTGAGGAAGTTGCTGGCAAGTTGTAAAACGATCAGACAGTTAAGTCAGTCAGTCGGGTTGTTGCAAAGTCCCGAGTGCATTTTTAATACTTTGCAAGTGTTGAGAAGTTGAGAGAAGGACGGAAACCATTTTGCACTTTATGTCTCGCTGAAACGACTAATGGAATTGGGGTAGTAAAGTCTGGGAAATTTTTAATGGTGCATAACTTTTGGAACGTTGATGTTGCGGTTACCTAATGTTGCGATTTTACGGTGGGCAAAATCGATGGAAGGATGTAAAGTGTTGAAATTTGGGAGAATTCAAAGGTTATGGGATGGCTGCTCGTGTTGCGAATTGGATTAACTTTTTTGCTAGTTTGGTGAATAACGTAACATGTACACGTGTAATTATACATGTAGCACATGTGTGTATGATGACATTGATTTGTTGAAAAGAGACAAAGGGCTTGGGGTAAAAGGTGTAAAAGGTTGAATTAACTCGGTTGAAGAAACGACAAGTCATTTCGGACATGGGAAAAAGGTACGGTTCTCTGTGACTGTGAAACAATGGCTGGAAAATGTTGTTGAATTGCTGCGAAACGGGAGTCGATGGATGGATTGATGAAACTTGAGGGATAAAAGGGAGGAATTGGTGCATTGAGGGTGCAATTAAAAGGCTGTGAATTTTCGCATGGTTGAAGAACTACCATTGATTATTTCATGAGTGGGCGGCTAACGGAGTTTTGGGTGCTTGAAACGCTGCTGTTTGTGGTGACTTTTGAGAGAGGTTTTTTGAAGTAAGAATTAATTGCCTCGATAACATGACATGGATGAGCTAACGGATTTTTTTTATGTTCCAGCGCCGATTCACTTGCCGCTCCGCCGAGTACAACTACGTGACCCTGCAGTGTCAACTTTCGGAGGAAGACCGGCGAACTGCCCCCGACTCAGCCTTTGTGGATGCAACTGGAGTTGACTATTTTGAAAACTTGTGCCTTCATGGAAACGCAACTTGTAAGGGGAAGCGTACGTTTACTGATGCCAAAGTTGGAGTTCCTGCTGACCGCGTTGCCCACTACGTTGGACTTCATTACTACGTTGACAAGGAGCTGCAAGCTTCGGGCATTGGGGGATGTAAGCGAGCTTGTGACATTGAAGAAGAGTTTTTGTGCCGGTCCTTCTTGTTCAAGAGCCAAGTAGCTTCGGGATACAACTGCCAGCTGTACCACATGGATCATAGGACGCTGCCCGATGGACCTGCCACGTACCTGAACACTGAGCGACCTCTGTTGGACAACGGAAGTCCATTGGGGCTGTATCAAGAGAACGTTTGCGAGGAGAAGGGAGGGAATCATGTGATGGACGATGTTTTTGGATCTGTCAAGGACTCGGAAATGAGCACTGGAGGTGGAATCCACAACAATTTTGAAATGGGCAACACTGTTGTGACTGATGGACAGGATTGCGACCACACAGGAACTTGCTACGATGGTAAGAGAAGATCGATTAAAAATAGTTGATCAACAACACTTTTTTACGTCTTTTGTCTCTTAAGATGAGGGGACAAGTTGATGAGAAGGGAAGAAGAAGAAGGGATGAATTGCAAAATTTGTTTTTGTTTTGCAGTTCAAGTTCAATGCAAAGACACGAGGATTGCTGTTCAAGTCAGGACCAACAAGCCTTTCAACGGAAGGATTTACGCGATGGGAAGATCTGAAACTTGCAATGTTGATGTCATCGACTCGGATGTCTTCAGACTTGATCTCAGCTTGTCCGGTCAGGACTGTAATACTCAGGCTGTGGTAAGTGAAGCAATTTCCTGGGGAAAAGCCTGAGTTTTCAAAAGTCGTTGTTGTCGTCGTCATGTGTGTGCGTGAGGTTGTTCAAGCTTTGAATTGGTCACGTTCGCATTTAAATCCGCGGTTTTTGACGTCGTGGAAAAGTGGACGATGATGAGGACGGACGACAAGAAGGCAAAATAAGACAAATGAGAAATGTTGGGGAAATGGTTTAATATATGTGTAAAAACCTTTTCAGGGCGGCGTGTACGCAAACACTGTTGTTCTTCAACATCATTCCGTCGTCATGACCAAGGCTGACAAGATCTACAAAGTCAAGTGTACCTACGACATTAGCTCGAGGAATATTACTTTTGGAATGATGCCCATCAGGGACTTGGACACCATTTCCATCACTTCCGCCCCAGAAGCTCCTCCACCAAAGATCAAGATTTTGGATGCCTACAGGAAGGAAGTTGAAACTGTTAGAATCGGAGACAGGCTCACGTTCAGCATCGAAATCCCGAATAATAGTAAGTTTATCTGATGATGAGTTGAGTGGGAACTGGATCTACTTTTTGCCCCATTAAGCTGTATGCAAGTACAATGTCAGAAAGCTGGGGGGGAAATAACTTTGGAAAGAAAGTAGCAGGACTTTAATGCGTGTGTGAATGCGTACAAAGCCGTTAAAAGTTGAGGGCAATTTGGCAGGTTTTTCGCAAAAAAGTTGGTAACAGCATGAATGCAGGAGACAGACATGACGTGAATGCTGGGTTCGGAAGTTGTTAAATTATAGGCTTGAGAATTTGGAGAAAATGTCTTGTTCGAGTGGGAGCCGTGTGGCAGTGGAGGTTGTTCGAAGAAGGGCATTTCGGAATGGACGTTTATGGTTTTTTGTTCTTACAGCACCTTACGGCATTTTCGCCCGTAGCTGCATTGCCATGGCCAAGGACTCCCGGTCCACCTTCTCCATTATCGATGACGATGGGTGGGTTGGAAAAACGTTTTGAACCTTTGAAGTTGAATAGAGTTGGAACTAATGGATACTTTGTACTTTTCCAGTTGCCCTGTCGAACCCTCAATCTTCCCCAAGTTCAACCAGGCTAGCCAATCTGCCCTTATTGCCGAATACGAAGCTTTCAGATTCACCGAGTCATACGGAGTCATCTTCCAATGCAACGTCAAGTACTGTTTGGGACCTTGCCCACCTGTAAGAATATTGACGAAACGATATAAATACACACAAATATATAATGTAGAGTTGAAACTATAACTAGAATTATGTTTTTGTGTGTAGGCTGAATGTACTTATGGTCGGGACAAGTTCGATTCTTACGGGAGAAGGAAGCGTCGCAGCGTCTTGTCTGACAGTGCCAATTTGCTCAACTCTAGCAACGCTGACTTAACCTTGAGCCAAGAAATCCTTGTGCTGGACTTCAATGAAGAGATGCCGTCGGTTCCCAAATACACCACTTCTGACCCTTACGAAGCGTCCTACGAAGGCGGCAGGGCTTCCGGCTACGACATGAACGTGAACTGCCCAACCAAGAGTTCAGTTCTAGTCCTTTCTGTCGTTTGCGGGCTTTTACTCTTGTTGTACATTGCTTCGGCAGTTTGCTTCATGGCCAAAAGCAGACCATCTTGGAATAGCCCAATGATGGGAGGCCATCATCCACACCACAAGCACATAATTCAATAGAGTGTTTCTCTACTACTCTAGTATATTCTCATAAAGGTAAATTTGATCTAATCAGTGATTTTTTAATGCTAGTTCAAACACTGCTATAGATGTTAAGTTTAAGCGTTTCCTGTTGTACCCCTGATCTGATATATGTAGTCCACTAGTTTCTGTAAGCCTCCTGAAGCCATGCCAGGTTTCCAAGGTAAATTCTCTGTGATTTCGCTGTGTACAAAAGAAACCAATTCTGATTCAAGTGGTGTCGGGCTATGAAAATTTGTAGTAGAATTTAGGTTGTTCCAGGTGCTGCTAAAATGTTCATTTTTTATCTATGGTGCTGAAATTTTGTGCTTTTCTCAGAGCTTTCTCCAAAGCAATATTCTGAAATCTCATTTTGTGAGTGGTATACGCTGTCGACTCTTTTGTTTTTTTACGTTATGGATATATTGTTGTTGTTCATTACTGTTAGTAAGTTATTGTTGATGAACTATTATAGAATTAGAGTATATGTGCAGTGGGCTAAGAATGGTTACGGGTTGAGCATTCTATACTTTTAAGGCAATATGTTTTTAAGGATATGTGTTGAAGGTAAATAATTGTTTCGACGATGAGTCCAGTATACCGATTTGTACCTTTGTAATCGAGATTAATGGTGGTCAAGGATCTAGATCAAATGCCGCTGGACGGAAACGTTGACAATCGACGCTACACATTGAGTTGTATGTACCTGGTGTCACTAGAAAAGGCGTATGGCGAAAGCGGAACGTCTTGGTTGTGAAATGTAGCTTTTTAAATGTTAGTTAAGTACTGTGGTTTTTAATTTATTCCCTAAAACTGTAAGTATTTATTCATTAATGTATTCTTGGTATGAGCAGTTAATATGTACGGGCATTTCCAGTTACCAGAATTCTGTATCAGTTTCGGTCGTCAAGTGTATGGCGACATTTTGCAGTTTATTCCTATACTCTGATATTTGATTTGCCAGTCAGTTGCCCTAATAAAAGTTGTTATTGCTGATAAGTGTGTCTGGGTTTCATATTTCTAGTCAAAGGTCAAGGTTACTGTTGTTCTCTTATCGTGAAGAAGGTGGATTTGGATTGATCGTGATTTTCTAGCCTAAATTACAAAAAGCTACTGATTGATTGCCTGCAGTTTGTAAATGGGCTTTCAGAAGAAGAATGTCAACCGATGCTTCATGTACTCAAGTCACGACTGCTGCTGATCCAATGTTCCAATTTGCAATTAAAAAGATGGAATGACGCGATTAAAGCAACCTCAAAATGGCGCAATAAAGGGTTGACAAAGGGCCAGATTTTTCGTGAATAAATAAATAGATCAGAATCAGAAATCTGCTCTGAAAAAGGAATGAGTATGGTTAACTCTTTGAGATACAAAGAAACCGTTAAGCCTTAAACGTTTGAAGAAGCTGAACTTATAGCTTTGGCAGATATTGCAGAAGAACCTTTGCTGTTTGAACGTCACGGAAGGTAAACAAAGCACAATCAACAGGTGGAACAGGAGAATCTGCCTTTGATGTTCCAAACGTGAAAGAGATAACGAAAATACACCTGAAATATCAGCCTATCGGGTAGATAAAGATGCGTTTGTTTTCAAGACTTGACGTCTTGAAGCGCTGAGCATTGTTGAAATCTGATCAGGTTGGGACGATATCAAAGTTGGTTTCTGTGACAGTCGGTGCATGAGCATGTGTTTTTAGCTTGAGGCAATTAAAGGCGATTTGCTGAAGAGGAGCAGGCGCAACTTTTGATATTCTCGTCGAACTGACTTGCATTGGTTTGAACATTGAACAGGTGACGACGATGAGAGGAAAAGAGCGTTTAAAAACATAACATTAAATTATAGAAGATCCAAAGTGTCGAAGAGTGCTACGATTGCTCTGAGAGTTAATCGACTGTTGAAGCCACGTTAAGGTATTGAACATGAGCTGTGTTTGATATTCTCTTGAGAACGATGACATTTGGTAGTTGTTCTTCTAACTTCTAAATTGACGTGGACGATGTTTGACGAAACGTGGTTTGCCGGTAAGTTGTGTGTTTTGTTTATGGTTTTGGTGATTGTAAAGTTTGTGGTTTGATAATCAGTGTTTCATTTTGGTATTACAGGAATGGAATATTGATGAAGTATTAATTGGAGTATCTTGAAAGGATCAGCTGACTGGTGCTAATTTGACGTGCTCTAATTTGGCGGACACCAAAGTCCATGGAGGCTGAAGCTAATAGCGAAGAAGCGATAGTGTTTACAAACTACTAGTCTTGTTGGTTCTACCGGCTGCATCGGCGACTATCAACATTGAAGATGGCTAAAGTGTGGGTTGCGTATTTATTGTGGTTCTTCGGGGGATGGTTCGGACTTCACCATTTGTATCTGAAAAAGGACCGGCATGCGTTTGTTTGGTGGTGCTTGATGGCTGGGTACGGTGCTATTGGATGGTTTCATGATATGACCAGAATCAAAAGGTATGACTGAAATTGTAATTGGATAGAAGAAATACGAAGAGCTAGTGATCTAATAAGGATTGGTGACATGGCATAATTGTGATTTCTACAGGTATGTAAAGGAAGCGAATTGGACTGAAGAAGAATACATAAAGGAGATGACAAAAGCAGCTGAAGAACGTGAAAAGGTACATTTGATAGATACATGGCGTTTCAAGATTTTTGACGTATATCGGTTTGATTTTGGTTTTCCAGCCCAAGTTTTCGTTGTCGAGATTCATGGGACAAATAATAATGGGAAACATGCTAGCTTGGGTGATTTACCGTGCCATTCCTGAAGAAGAAGTTGGAGGATATTCGTTGACGTGGCTTCAACTTCTCATTCCCTTGGGTTCTGCTATAGGTAAGTTGCAATGTTTTGGTTTTGAAGATACCATGGATCTTTGAGGATCTGCTAAAGCTTCGTGTTGAACTGTTTCAGGTGTTCATACTGTTGGCAACCTTGGACACCAGAAAGGATCTTTACTGCCAGCGGTTTTGGCTGCGTACTTGCCTTACATATTTTACACCTACGACAATCCCAGTTATTACGCAAGTACCTTCTTGGCAGCCGTAGTCTTTACGTTTTGCAGGAGGTGGCGAACGGAACGGCCCAAGAAAAACGTTTGCAAGTAAGTTTTGAAATTGGTGAAGAACCACGAGTTTAATTCTGTTACAATGATGCAATTTGGAGCAACAATGAACTGTGGTACTTTCCTAGGCGAGTAGCAACACTGACACTTTGCGTACTTTTGTATTCTTCGCTCTGGGGCTCCTTTCTTTACTTCAACGTTGAAATCACCAATGAACATGGTGAACAGGTGAAGTTCCGTGACGCTGTTGTGCATTTCCTAAAGTCGCCATTATGGATGGAGTTGTACGATTCGATATCAAAACTGTGGACGTACTACAAGATTAATGGATGGACGACAATGTGGAGTGAGGTAAATTAACAAACGTACATTTTACCTTCGACGCTTTAATGTTGTCTACACAGTTTCAGTTAGGTTACAGGAATAAATATTCACATATCTTTGGACATTTTATAGGTGATGACTTATTTGGATCCTCTCGGCGAGCGAAACGCGCTGCGTGTACTGGAACTTTCTTCTTCAGCGTCACAGGAAGAGATTACGCAACAATGGAGAAAGTTATCCCGTACACACCATCCGGACAAATTTAGAGACCCTGTTGAAAAAGCCGAGGCTCAAGAAAAATTCTTAGAAATTCAGCAAGCCTATGAGAAGGTTTCGTCGCTCAACAGTAAAAGGAAGAGGCAGAGGAGTAAAAACAACCAAGAGTTATAGAATCGCAATTTGAAATTTGACAATGTGATATCTCATTCTGTGGTCAATGAGTGCTAGTGAATCAAATGTTGTGAGTTGTGAATTATCGAAATTATCTTGTAGTAGGCATCATTTCGCTGGATCAGACTGTAATAATCTTTGTGTAGATGTACATGTATTAGAATTAGTCGCATATTTTGGTGTCAGTTAACTTGTTAATAGCTCTTATTAGTCATGTTTCTGTTAGATGTAGTAGTAGTCAGAGAGAGTATTTATCGAATGTAGTTCTTATCCGTCCTGGTCAGTTAAATATTGCTGAACCGTGAGAAGCCCAACCCTGATTTTCATTCCGGTTGCTGCAATAACCGAATAAACACACTGTAGAAGTGTATCCAGTTTGATAGCTTTAGGACCGTAACTTTTAGAACATACTTCGACGCTTCCCTACATTGTATTACATTGCTTCTCTAATTTCTCCTGATAACATTGATCACTGCGTATAATTCTCCGTATCCAAGCATTCCTCATACTCATTGCCGGAGCAATAGTTAGCAAACCCATTCCCATATAGATTACAGAGTCCATAATTAGCTACGCTCATGAAACATTTTCCTGTACAAATTATATCAATCAAAAATTAAAAAACGACTACTCAAGCGTGTTCTTTTGATATAGCTGATACATAACCAAACTCGGTTACATGTATTCGTGTATCCCGAAACTAGTTTCAACATCCATTACATCCAAGCTCTCACAGTACCTTGTTGATCCCCTTGATGATTCAACTCGTATACATATATACCTTCAGTGGTTGGTGGGCATTGAAAGGAACCATCTCAACGCACTCTCAGGATTCTGAATCTCTGATGGCCCACTGGTACATTATAAGCTGGAGCTCATCTTGTGCCCTGACTCGACGTAAAAGCACATGGATCCTACGGGACCACACAAGCAACTTGCGGTGTGGTCCATGGGCCGAAAATCACAACGTCGTGGGTGTTCTTACACTTAAAATATTATCATCAGACTAACAACTAACTATAACAGCTTCATCTTGTTCTTGAATGCCTTCCATAAA
>JAQGBJ010000652.1:0-35317 GCA_034698345.1 Sphaeridia pumilis | reverse complement strand
ATTGTCGAAATTGCCAATTCGTAACCAGAACCTGAATCACTTTAATTTTCAACTATTACCTTCATAACACGAACTTCTGGTGGTAGCTCAACTTTGGTCGGAATCCATGCGTTGGCAGTACGCTCCGAGGCTTCTTGGCCCTGCTCTTGGACGCCCCAGCTGAAGACCTAGAAGCGCAATTTATTTAGATAGTCAAGTTCGATCACACGCGGTGCAATTTCGAAAGCTGAAGCTTACTTCACCAGAGGTAGTTAAGGCATAGAAACACCCATTGGTTGCTCCGATCCACGTAATGGGCGCTGGTGGCAGCCATGTCATGACAAACGGGCTATGATGAGCAGGAGCAGCGCCGCTGATATTTGGGAACGCTTGGGAACCCCAGCCGACGAGCTTCCCGGACCTCGTGAGACACAAAGTGTCAAATCCGCTGCAGCAGTGTGACACCACCGGATTTTCGACCAAGTGACCTTTGACCTGGGAACAACCTGAGGTTGCATTGGGGTGACCCAGGCCCTGGATGCCGCTTTTATTACTTCCCCACGTAAATATTTTTCCGTCGCTTGTTCTTGCAGCAATTGTTGAAGATGAAGTCAAGTTTTTGATGTCTACAACAAGGAAACAAGTAATAAAAACTAGTAGGGAGACCATCAAAAACTAGAAAACTAGGAATTACCTATGATTTTTTTTCCACTGAGCTCCTCATTGTACACAGGGAGTTTAGCAGCAGGAATTTTTGCTGGATCGAGGGCCAGAAGTCCAGTTGCATTGTCTCCAACAACCAAAATCTCGTCAGTTTCGGTTATCAGAAATCCCAAATCTACAATTTTTTTAAACGTCAACATTTGGGACATTGATGCTATTCAAACAGTATATACGTCAGTAAAACTGACCTTTTTTGGTCTCTAGATCCTTGGTTACAAAGGCAGAGCTTATCTTCGGCAGTAGCCAGACCGGCACCGTATTCATCAAGTTCCATCGCTGAAGTCTTGCTAACGCAGTTTCCGGTGCAGTTGGTTGAGCAAATGACAGTCTGGTTGATTTGTTCCCGAATTCTTCCTCACTTCCTGCCATTTTAGCTCTTGTTCTGTCCTGTGCTTTGTGTTTGGGCATAATTGGTACACTCCAAGGTTCGACTGCGTGCGCGAATTCGGAATACTCAGGTTTCCAGACATGATTCCTGTACTTCGATTTATATCGCACCGAAGATAAATGCAGTTTATCAGTGTCTGGCTCACAATTCGCAAGTTTCTGGCATATGTCAGAATTCAAAGGCGAAGCCTTGAAAAAGTTCATCAGTTCTATCACATGAAGCATGCAACTTCGGCTTTGAAAACAGTGCTGTAGAACCGGAATGCAATCTAATCTTTTCTAAGCTCATCTGCTATCTTTACCGATCTGTTGCAAGTCTGCCATTAAATTCATCAGTCATCGCTAATGCTGAGGGTATATATATCTGGCAGTGTATGGTCATTCGGTTATGCAGCTTTAGGGCCTTAGCTGGATGCTGGAGGGCACATTGTTGAACTTATTTTATTGACCTGGCGAATGATGAAGTTATGATACTGAAGTATCAATAGAAGTTAGTTTTCAGATGCAATTTGACAGCGTCGTAATTTTTCATTTTAGTTCGAATCCAGTTCCACCCCACTAAAATAAATTCCACTTTCTACACAAAAGGATTCTGAAGTTTTACAAGGTTGCATGTAGAGCAAATCAACAAAAATACAACTGACAAAACAGTTAGCGCCAGCTGCGCTATCGTCATGACGCTTTCTAACGCTGCTGTAACATCGGCATCCGCCATATACTTGACAGTATACATCCAAAATCCGTAAAAAATGGCATTCTCAATATAGAAAAACAATTGCTCAAAAACATTCTCAGACTGGAATTCATAGTTGAGAATGGTTGATCTCCAGGCATAGTTGATTGAGTTGTAGCAGCCACTGGGAACTTCTTTGGTGGTTTTCAAAAAGTAGATGATTTGGCAGATGTAGTGGAAGACAAGCTTATAAGTGACTTGAGCGAAAAAGACAAGGACCAGCGCAAAAGGTACGTCGCTTATAATGCCGTGGTATTCGCAAATGTAGACGATGGAAGCATTCAGCATTGCCACTGCCATGATCCTGGAGGCTTTAAAAGTCAAAATATGTGTTAATTTCAGTTTTCAAAAATTTTGGTACTCGATATTGGGTAGCTACCCATAGAAAATAGGGCGTGAAGAAACAATGTCACTTTCTCCCATAACGAAACGTGTCGAAGGTGCCATTCATGGTCGTAATGGTGGGCGAACATTTTGTAGTAGTCGGACAAAGGGTTGTAGCAGTTGGATTCTGCCAAGGATAAAGTGAACAGGCCAACAGCGAACATTTCCAGATAGGCTGTGAATTCAAAAATAGAGAAAAAATAATTTCAAGTTTTTGAAATTTGCCAAAAACTGGGCTCTTTGTTTAGGACTCACCGTCGAATCCCAAATCGCTCCACGAAGTCGTACGGATCAAAATAACGCTGAGCTGAACAACGGCTTCAGGAGCCGCAGTAAAGAAGCCTCCGGCTTGACGCATTTTAATTGCTGACGCTTCAAGTCTCTCGTAGTTGATGTGAGTCGAGCAGCCCATTGAAATCGAAAGCACTCGGATGGCCCTGCAGGTCATAAAATTTGTAATTCCTGTCATTTGACTTGAAAACTTTCTGTTTTTTTGAAAATCAAAACTCACGTGAAAACAGGTCCAAGGATGGGAAACTGGAGGAAGTCAGCGGCGCATTTGCAAGGTTGTCCACATTTTTCCAGCTCTTGGCGTTCAACAGGACTATCAAAAAATTCTCAGTTTAGTACCGCAGCGAAGTTCATAAATGAGGAAATGAATCATTTAATTTTGGAACTTACTCAGATAGAAAATACGTTCCACCAATGAAGTTCAATAAAATTGGAAGCAACATGGCCAACGCTGCCATTCCTCTAGCGTGATGGAAGTGCGAGTACGACAAGTAAAGTACCACAGTAATTTCCAGCGTTGTAACCAGCACCACGATGGTATCCATGAAAACGTTGTAGAGCCGATTACCTCCATGGCCTTCGATGTCACCGATTCGGAGAACAGATTCCCGAAAGGTCTTACGGCGTGCGGGATGGATCCCTTCTCGGCGCATTCCATCGCCGTGGGCTGCATTGGGCATTCTTGTAGGCTCTCTTCGGATCACTGGTACCTGGAAACTAACGCTTCGATCTATGGTGATATCCTTGCTATGGCCCGCCATGATATTTTTAGTGGCACTTTTGTCCTCAAATATAAATTTTGAACAGCAGTTTCAACGTAATGATGTGTTTACTAGATGGTCAAAATGTTTATAAAAACTTGTGGAAAAATCTACAGTTTGTTAGTTTGTTGATACTTGGCCTAGAAATGCAAGCGTTGACTAGGCTGCCGCTAGACAACTTTTCGAACGCCATTGATTACTGAAGTGCGTATTTGGCTGACTACTTGACTTGGGTCACGCATGAGCGGCTGTCGTAAATCCGATACAAAAGTTCATTAGCGTATCTACGTCCATTAGCGTATATCATTACTTCTTTCTGTCTAGTCTTGGTCAATCAATACTTGCCTCAATATCGGTGTAACTTGAAAGCGAGCAGCGTCAGCAGGTGCATTAACAATATCTTCTTTATCTGTATAATTTTAAAATTAAAATCAGTATGCAATTCCATGAAACTTTCACCAGCGCTCAACCACGCTTTTATGTTTGTTACAAGACGTTCCCAGGTTTTCCATAATTAATCCTCAAGTCGCATTTTCTTAACGCCCGTTTCAGGCAATAAATCTCGCCAACTTTTTGTTTCCCTCCCGCGTAATTAAATTTATTGACACGAATTGTTCTCATCATATAATTTATATACCACAACTTTCTCTGCTTCTAACAGATACATACAGCTAACACATACAACACATTTCTTTGGTTAACAGTTACAGGTAAATGTTCAAGGTAAACTTTCTTCACAGAAATGTGCATGTCTGCATCCATATTCATTCTTCAGCTTTTTACATAAACTTTGCTCAAGTACATCTACTAAAGCCATAAATCTGGGCTTTGATTCTCCCGTACATTCTAATAGCAACTAGTATTTTCTAGTAATTAGTTTGCAGGTGTATTTACGATTCCTTTTTTGCAACTTCTTGTGCTCCTCGTCAGCCGCTGAAGAATCTTATTAAAATCTCTATTTATCCATCACTTCTCACTTTTCCAACTCTAGCATAAAATATTTTTTCCTTGTGCTTTTCAATTTACTATAGCTCCAATAGCCAATTTTAACAATCAAAATTTGCAAGCTATAATTTCAAAAATTCTTCAATGACAGCAACATTGTTTCAGCTACATCAAATCGCCAGCCACAAAGTTTTAACAAAATTCTTTAAATTAATTACAACTCACATTCTCACATTCGTTATATACTTTTGACTTGGCATTTTGAAATTTGTATTGATCAGAACCTAAAACATGATCGACTTACAATACTAATTTTATGGATCGGATATCTGGTCAACCATCGTATTATGGCTTAAAGTACATTTCCAGGTCAGGTCCTGCCAATAACAATTTTCTAGAAGCTACATTTCACATTTCAAACATTTTTTGTAGAAATCAAAACTGAAACTGATCAACAGTAAAAGTACACAGTAAACACGTTTTAAACAGTGTCAATATCACATCATCACATTTTCGCTTGAGTCCGATCATGTTTCACACGATACAAAAATATAATTAACCCAAACGTAACATAATCTTTGTTAACTCGGCACAATTTCAACCCGTAAAGAACCATATCTGAAACCTCGGCCTCAAAATAAAATAAAAATTCCACCAATGAGCAATCTTTCAAAAACCTTTACAAACAATAATACGGCCAATACAAACAATTGAAAAAGGCAAACGCCAGCGGAAAACAATATCTGCACGTTTCATCGATGCCGCGGGCCATCGCTTGAGGATCTCGAATGGCCAACTTCTCAATCATGCTGTTGTCGTAAATGACCGTGTGACTTCCGCTATGAACGATGATTGGTTCGACGTGGTTGGTAATGGTTCCGTCTTCTTGTTCATGGAACTGTGGAATCAGGTCAAAGGTCACTTTCTGTTCTTCGTCTTAATCAACTGAAATATGACTTTGTCTCCTAACCTCGACATTCAGATCCTTGGCTGCTTGCATCAGCGCTTTGTTCCTTGCGGTCACTGTCGTCATACCATTAGCGTCGTTCCACTTGCCACCTTCGCCGCTTTTACTGTTTTTGTGGTGGTGACTTCTGGCTTTGGAAAAGTGGTTCCTCCATAGGTAGTTCACCACGGTAAATTCCAAAAGCGCCAAGAACACAAACGCTGCAAGCGAATCATATTTTAGTCAAAAATATTTTTTAAATATACATTTCCATTATCTCTTGCGCTCCTGTCGCCAACACTCGGACATTGTTTCATAAACGCTGGAAGCGTAAACAATATAAAATTCACCCAAAATATTTTCGCAAATATCTCGCTCCTTTTGTTCTTCCTCAAATTGCTTTTACAGTCCCTAAAGGCACTTTCCACTAATTACATGTTTTCCTTACGACGCTTTTAAGAATATTGCGTCTCGGCCATTCATATTATTCACTTCCAGCAGCGTCGCCCGCTTGCATTCTTCTTTTCAATTTATATTCTCCCGCCGCAATCAACTTTCCTCTCAAATTATAGCCCATTCCAACCTGTGGTTGTCTTTTCAAACTTTTTCTTCCAAGCACTTCAGATTCAATCTGACTTACTTGTTTCGAGTTTGACCACTTAATTTCGTGGCCCTCGGGAGTTATAAAATTGCGAATTTTTTAGAAATTCCCTAGAGTTTTTAACTATTCGCTAATTAATTAAGCAATTGTAAAATTCTTCCGCTTCCGCTAGTTTTCTAGATATATTTTTCCAGCTTGTTTGTATACTTTTTCCATTTGCAATTCAAAACAAACAACTTACCTGTACAAGTGCCCATCCAAACATCAATAGCTGTAACCAAAGCACACATTTAGAATACAGTGTTTCTTTAATTAAATCATCATAAGCACCTTTAATTAATTAACATTTTTTTCTCCGCCCACCTTTAATATAGGAGCTTTCAGGGAGAGTTCCTTGAATATTTGTTGCTTTGCTTGAGACCGTGAGGAGCGTTGTCACACCTGTCGTAATAAAAATATTACACCTTGGTATTTTAAGTTTCCCGCCAAAAATTTAATTTTTGATTTTCGCGCCACTAACCCAGCGTTACTCTTCCAGGTACAGAGTTGACATCCATCCAGAAGGACACCCAGGAAATGATCACCATGAGAATCGTTGGCAAGTAACTTTGAACCTGTATTTGGACCGGAAATCAAATCGTTATAAATCAAGTCAGTCGCAGCAGCAGCGCAGCGTTGATGCCAATCTCTTGTAATTACATGGCTTTTTCATTAAGTGCGCTTTCACCTCCAGACGCTTTTCTCGATACATTGCATAACAAAACGCTTCTCCTTGTAGCTAATCAGCCCACGCGGTTTTTACAAGGTGTTTCAAACTGGTTTCGATTTGGGCTCTCCTGCTCAGCAATTTATTCTCGAATTGTTCTCGTCGAACTAAACCGCCTTGTATTTCGACGTGAGCACTTACTTGTTGCCAACTTGAGCTTTCCCTCAGCTCCAAAGCCAACTCTTTCGCTCTACTACCCACCAAGCGTTTTGCCATTAAATTTTACAGCGTTACACTTACCAAATGAAACCCCATGGACCGTGCAAGATGGAAATCCGCCACGATGCAGCTGTAGTTTCCTGGAGAAATACACAAAACAAACCCATATGGTAAAATAAGCCAAAACTTTTACAACATTAACTTAAAGTCCCTGAATTTCTCTGAATGCTTCGCAAGTTCACATAATATTTCAGGGTCTTGCGAATTTGCGAAAAATTTATTTACGCAGCACAGGTGCGAGACATCTAAATTAACTCTACTTTTTCCATTAAATCTAATTACACTTTTACTCTTGTTGCTCTTGTAAAATATTCTTCACGTATATTTTTGTACATTAAAGCGCATTAAAATTCACGAGTTGTTACACAACAACTTCACCCTTTTAACATCATCGACAAATAAACACCTTACGGAAAAGCCAATTTCCAAACTTATTTTTACGGCACCTTTACTTCTATTCACAATTCCCTGTTGTTGTGCTACTTTTACTTGGAACCAAAGTTGCATTTTTCTTTGAAAACTCTCATCTTTCATCAGGCGAAAAAAGCTTGACAAACCCCGTCATTGTTGATATATCCGATTCTTCTTTCTTGCTTTCTTTCTTCCTCTTCCAACGAAAGCATATCAAGGTCGATTCATCAATCTCTGCCTCTCGAGAGATGCCGTAAAAGCAATATGATTTCTCAGGGGAAGCAAGTCTCGCTTTCTTTTACCTGGCTCGAATACCATCAGATTTGACTTGAGCAACCCTATTTCCGCCTTAGCTTCAGCTGTACACAATCTCACTTTCCTATATCCTGTAAGCGGCTTATCTGTTAAAAAAGGCGCCAAAAAATCAGGAAAAAGTAGGATCCAAATTGCCATTCTATAGGACTGAATATTTGCAATTTCTTTTTCTCGCCTACGCCGAAAAAAAGGCCTTCAACTAAAGACTAATGCCTTTTCAAGTCTCATCACTTCTGTAACATTAACCTTGTGGATGTTGGTGAATGCAGTCAGTGATTGACACTCGTCAGTCCAACTTTTCCCATTAAACTCCATGTTATCCTTCATGACGAATAATCAGCCAGGCAGAACAAAGACTTAGCCAAGTTTCAGTGATTCAAAAGTTTGACTCCTGGTCGCTAGTCGAAGAGGCGGAGCTTCAGAAGGAGGACAAGGTCATATTGCCATTTTGCCAATTTTTCTGCTTTTGTTTACTACTTCTGCTGTTATATATATATCTCAATTAATTTACGGACATACACGGAAACGGGGAGAAGAGCGGCAAAATGGTTTTCAATTTTTGTATCTTTATTTCAATCTGTCCAAATTAATCCCGCTTCCCTAGGCTTCTAGTTCTAGTTTTGTTCGCCAAAGATACGCATCGTGTTAAGCTTCGTGGAAACTTAAAGCTGGATGGAGCTCGAGTGTTCTGGTCGGGGAATTGTAGTTCGGAGCTGCTTCAAAGCTTTTCCAAAAAGTCTTATCATTAGAATTCAACGCTCCAGTGGTTTTGAAAAGCGACTATTGTTTTCTAGCTTTTGTAGTTGCTCATGTAGGACTTGTAGAGCTCTTCTAGGAGTAGAAGCTTATGATTCAAGTCGCAACATATTTTTCTTTTAATCTACAACTTTTATGTATTACAAAGCTTAATCTTTCCAATGTCACATGAAAAACGCTGAGATTAACAAAAGTACAAGTGTACATACCTGTTTCTAGATTTCTAGATTTCCACTCTTCTCTTAAAGGAAGCTAATTTAAAATCTAGGTTTTAATGAGACCTTTTCAAGTTTTGTCCACCCTTTTGTAAAGGACCTTTTCTCTTTGAATGTAATTGCCCCAACTTTTTTTTTAAAAGCGCGCAATTTTTCCCAGAAAAACCTGTAACTTTGTTCCACTAATAACCCTTGCTTTACGCCACTTACACTGCTCTTCCTCCTGTTTGACACTGACTTCAGTGACACGACACAAAACTTCCGCCAAGGTCGCTTAACTCAGTTTAAAAAACTTTAGGCCGGACCTTTCCGTCCGGAACTTTAAAGTTGGCGCCAATTAAGCAACTCGATGTTTAATGAGCGTGGGCGCCTACAAAAAGTGTCCAAAAAATAACTCGCCGTGGTTCCACAGCGCTCAACTTAGTACCTCAGCCTCAACAGCGCGCCCAATTCGCTGTGTCGCTGCGCTTCCTGTGTACTGTTTCACAGCGAGCTCTTTGAAATTCAGTCCATATAAAACCACGTACATACGGGGGAAACTTTCTTAGAAAACTTTTCCCCGTAAGCGATTTTCTTCATCATCAACAAGTGTGTTTATATACCAGCGTCGCCTTTCTCCTCCACTTTTTCCGTCTGTCGGCCAACAACAAAAACTTTTTCCACTCGCAAAAGTACTTATACTTTCGCCCAATTCACTCACTCTATTCTCATCATTAACTTTTATAGAAGCTCGACTCCTGGTGGTCTCGCTGATATTTAAGCCTTGTCCAGTCTGTATCAGTTAGCAGGGCAAATCTTCAAAATTAGATCTCTCAATCTTACTGTCTCTTCTGCTCTCTCTCTCGTGTATTCCACGTGTTTCTTGGAAATTGGCAAGTAGCTCAGCGACTCTATAAAACTTGAGACGTCTACCAGCCTGAAGGCGTTCCACCAATTTGCTTCATTTACTTGACTCTTACGTTGCTGTCACGCGGACATTCCGGAACCTGGCTATAATTGAAAAACTTGCAAGGCAACTTGCTTCCTTCCTGGTTGCTGGAAATACTTTGCGAATTCTTTAAAAATTCCAGCGCTTCTCAATTAAGTCATCAACTATTTATAAAATTTATGCTAGCGTCTCCTTATTTTTTCTCTTCTCATAAACTCACCTGTCGGCAAACTGTCCTCTTCATTGCATCCTTTTAGCACTGTGTCGACATGGACAAAAATGCTGAGGCCTGATGATTTTGCCATTTTGACAGCTTTCTGGTCCTTCCAGATTAATCGAATTTCGTCCGTTGTTTTGGCAACTATAGAATTTGAAAAAAATCCACACGTTTAGAATTTTTCCCCCAACTTTAAAAAATTTCAGATTTGCTCAAATGACTTACAACTAGCCATTTCAATGCCGCAAACTTGCCGGTCCAAGGGAAACTTGGTCAGGTCCATCATACAAGAGAACGTCACTTTTACTCTGAAAATTTGAAGAATCACAATTTTTTTAAAATTTTTGTCATTTTTCGAAAATGACTTCTTCAAATAGTAGCAAAATCTGTAACTTAAATTTCTAAATTTAAAACCGTATAATTCTTGTTGCTACTTTCAAGCCTCTTATTTATGCTTTATAAAAGTCTACTCGACTTGTACAATTCCCACGACTTTCCATAAATATTAATTAACCCTTTTCTCCCCACGACTTTCATAATAATCCCGAAACTTACATATAAATTCCGCCAGTTGTCAGCAACACTCTTTCTCTTCATAAAGGCATTTTATGTTATTGTTGTCCTCAAGTCCTGTTTCTGTTTTCCCGCCGTAATTTAAACCCTATACGCTTTTCCCGCCGACCTACTCCTTTTCTCCCGCTCAACCTTGCAAGTACGCAATAACTCTGACCTCATCTGTCACATTTTCCCCAAGCTGCAATTTCCCGGCCTCCTACAGAGAAGCCTTCTGTGAACCCCGCGCTTTCTTCCACAGTCTACAACAAGATCAATAGCAACAAAACTTGCACCTATTGCAAATTACAAACAAGACACAAAACCCGGGTGTTCCACCGACTGAATTCACCAGACACGGCAAATAAACCGAATTTCGCTTCTTGGTTGTGTCTTTCCAGATTTCCCTATTTTGGTCCATGTAGTTTTTGCGGATGCGGCAGAAGATGCTTTTGCGAATCTTGCAAGGCCGGCACCTATTTAATTATTGAACTACCCGGCACAAAAGACAAGAATCAACAAACAGATTCTTGTTTGTATCTTTTGTCAACTCGGGTTCTTGCTCACAGCGACAAGAAAGCCCACCACCGCAAACACTCCCAACATGGCTAAAATCGACCGCCGTCCCAATACAAAGACAACCGAATTGCACCACATCAAACGCCCGCGGCGGCCAATTCAACAGCAATAGATAACGGTTCTCAACAGCCTGCGAAGTTCATTTCCACCTGTTCCTTCTTGTAGCGCCCTCTGCCTTGCTTCTTGATCAATCGAATTGATAATGGAATTTCGATGTATTTGCCAACACTTTCTCTTGGAAAACATGGGCCGATTGATGATAAATTAGGTTGTTGAAGGCTTGGCTCTTTTCTGTATCGCTTTCCTTCATTTACTTTCCCATCTTTGCCTCTCAATTCTTCTTCAATCTTATTTCGCGTCTTCGAGCTTCTTCTTCTTCTTGTGCCTTTGCTAATGTTTGTTTTGTGTCTAGGAAGCGAAGAACCTCATTGAGTATTTATTATACATTTACAGTCTCGACTGTATATACATCGACAGTCTCTGTGTACTTGAGTATCTTCTATTTTGCTATCAGATGCGATTTGCCGAAATTGCCTCTCTTCGTCTCTCATTTTCTCTGTTGGTATTTCATTAGCTTCAGTTTATTTACTGGAACTTGGGACGTATCGAAATTTTTGTATGTATTTAAACGGGAAAAATATACCTATTTACAATTTTCGCCGAAAAATTGGCAAATTGTCTGCTTTTCACTTGACCAATTTTTTGAACTTTCTCAAAATTGCAAATTGTATGCTTTTAACGTGGAAACTTTTTTTGGAAACTCGCGCTCAAAATTAGCAAATGATCTGCTCCATACAATTTTAGAAATTCCCGCTCAAAAATTCGTAGGCTTTGTTACATACTTGTAGTCTAGTCTCCGTCGATTAACTTCCGGAATATTTCTCGTTTCTGAAGCCCCCCCCCCATTGGAACATATTTGGCTCCGCTAATGTTGTAATTTTCGCTTGGATCCAAGTGTTATAGTGCATTATCGATTTTTGCAATGGGGCCATTTCCACGGCATGTCGAGCGAACCAAGCAAATGTAATAACCTTGATTTTGATTCGTTTCCGATAAAACGGTCGATTGGCAGCATACAACACAATACTTTTCGCAAGTTTCGCTTTTACCGCATCTCCTGAGAACCTCACGTGTTCCTAACGACCAGCATCCGCAGATCATTTTCCTCGATTGTATCCAAGCTGTAGCATCACCTTCTTGGCTTTCCAAGCTTTTTTCTATTCCACTTAGCTATTCAGTTGCCTCCGGATCGGATATCCTGGTTCTTTCCGCAGCTCCGAGGTTCTCGGAAGACTTGAAAATATTCGATTCACTTACTCCCACTAAAAACATGTGTTAGGAGCTTGACTCTTCAGCAAGCCATTGCTTGCACCTGTCAGTTCTTATTATCGTCAATGATCTTCCTTTGGCCTTGGACTGCACTTGGCTTGGAAGTTCAAAAGTCTAAATTTTTCCTCCAGAATCACTGACCGTAGACACTGAAAAAGTCATTACGGAAACACTCAACTTGAAGAGTTCCGCTGCTGCAGCTCTTCAACGCCACTGCAGGCTCTGCAGTTCTGAAGACACTAAAGGTCACCGAAACCCCGACCTACGCCAAGTCTCGTTGATTTTTGATGCCACTTTTTGACTTCGCGCTTCATCGAGCTAATCGATTCCACGTGCTGGTCTATAGCCGCAAAGCGATTTGTACTATTTTGTCCTTGTCTTGTTTTGGCATCAGCTACTTTGGTCAAAGAAACAAGACAAAGTTTTGTAACCATAGAAAGCAGACGTTGCAATTTGTTCCTTGCTCAAATGCCCCTGTCAGCAGGCTATTCGTTCAACTGAACTTTGTTTTTCCTCGACATTAATTTCCCTCAAGCAGTAATCAAACTGAAAGCAAGTTTAACCGACTGTGACCACAGCAATTTTGTATCGAGACTCGGACTCTAATTTATTTCCCCAGAAACCGATGCAGCCCACACAAGAAGGATGTGTGGCTGACAGACGATATTAGCACAACTTTGAAAAATTCACAGGATAACACCAAATTGCCTGTCTATCAGCCCGCCGTCGGTTGATGGAGTTTGTAGTCTGTTTGCTGATTGTTAGTGAGGTTTTATGGCGATTTCGCAAAATTGTATCCTTTCCCATTAGTTTTCATAACAAAATACACTGTTTGCTGTCCCTTGCAGCAGCGGCGGTTGTGATTCTTGTTATTCTTGTGATGGGATAATCTGCGGGACCAAAAACCCTTTATGTACTTTTCCCAAGCGGTTTCCCAGGCTTTCACTCGCTTTTATCGATGGAGAGCCTTGGTGTTGTTGAACGACTGATGATTTGTCAACTTTGTGGAATCCCGTTAAACGAGTCGTCTCTCAGGCCTGTCCCTGGCACTGATTCATGGTTCTTGTTTGGCTTTGCGAATTTTTGCCATTTGTCCAAGCGTAGCCTGGAGCCCAATAATATTCAGTGGCTGGAGTCGAAGCATGGAAAGATAAGATTCTCCGTTGCCATGAAAAGTAATTTGATTTTATTCCTACTCACACTTTACAATAATTTCTTCAACAAGTCACCATGAAACGGAACAAATAAATGTATACACCCACGGGAGCCAAGCTCCTATTTCTATTTAAGGATCAACTGGGAGAAATTTCTGCCTTTTCCCATACATTTATACGTAACAACAAATTGTTACGACTCCTCATTTTGTGCCCTTCTGATAAGACTGAAACCGAAAGATTTCCTTGAACTTTCAAAGGGAAACCCAAGTGTATTCATGTCACTTCAATAGCCTCTGCTGTCTATATGTATTCGATGGCTTCTTTGAAGAAGATGGCTTCCATTCAAAGCTTATCTCTGTTCTTCGGATTTGCTTTTGTGGTCATCGTTAGTCTTTCCGAAATTTCTTAAACTGGCAAAGATTGTCGTTGGACTCGATTTTGATTCCTGCCCACTCAGCAGAGTAAACAATAAATATATTCACCAAGACGAAAATACCGATTCCACGTCTATTACACACAGTTGAGCGGTTTCAAATTTTCTGGTCCTTGTGTCTCGCCCATAAGCATGTATAAAAGCTTCTTTTCAAGTGACACTTTGGACGGACCGCTTTTGAGGGAGAAAGCAAGTTTTGCTTGGTTTCACTTTCAATTTCAAGCCGCTGCACATTGTGGCATACATTGTGGTCAGATGGCTCCTTCTTGTCACATAGATCAGAGCGGAGATAGAAACTAGAAATCTTGTAGCTACTTGTACTCCTTTTCATTAGCAATTCTAATTTCAACCCTTTGTGCAGCTTCAACATAGCGAAACAAGATAGGTTTTTGTTGTTGTGTCTGCTGTCGAGAGTTTCAAGATCAGAAGGTTTGCCTTCATAAGTTTTTCGTGGAGAAGATTGAATCTCCCGCCACAGTGACATCAAGCTTGCTGAATTTTCAAGTTTCTAACATTTTCACGGTTTCACGAGATTCTATTGAACCTAATCCCGATAATCTCCACTTATCCCCACCGTGCAAAATCAATAGACTCTCAAAGTCCTGGAGATTACACCAAAGACGGAACATGACCCGAAAGTTTCCTGCCAAAACTTTGGATTTCTGTATATTCGACGTGTAAATATTTGTTCTGTATATATTTTACTTCGTTTTGGCCATTTACTCAAGGTTCGGCCACGTGGTTTGACGTCCAAAATTTGGCCTCCGAATTTAATCTCCTCAGGTTTCCAAGAAGGAAAGCAACCAACTACTCAACCAAAATTCAAGGGCTTTTCACATCCTCTTAGTTGCTAGGTGTATATAATTTCGTGCCGGTATTTTCCTTGAGCTTTTGTGATATTTACCTTTGAAAGTACCTTTCACTTTCAAGTATTTAATTGTCGTCCTCTTCTTGTTCGTCTCAAACTTTTCTCTCATCCTTGATCGTAATCTCAAGTATCATTTCGTATACCTTGCTCTCGTTCATATGCTCTCATGTCATCATATACAGAGAGTGGAATTTTTGGAGCCAAATTTATCCAGACATTTTGGCTGGATCACTTTGCCAAAAACAGCATTTTCTACTTTCACCAAGCATCCTTCTCCATTTCGGCTCTAACGAGTTGCTTCCTTCCGTGAATTTTCAATGAGCTTTTCACAGGATGCACACACACATCACATCAATGCCGATCATTTTCTTCCAGAAGGACGTCTCTCCTCCGCTATGAGCAAACAAACTTGCATTCACCAACCCACGCAAATAAAATTACAGCAACACTCGCCAAAAAATGCCGTCAAAATCCGCAACATTTCCTTGAGGAAATATCCATCTTCATTCACGTACATGGAGACGGCAAATATATATATTTGAGCTTATACCTTATTTTTTCTTGTACAACTCACCGGATGATCCTCACATAAAATATGGTAATAAAACAACAAAAATTGAATAAGCAATTCCAAGAGGACATGGTCTTTATAAGGCACACAACACGTATATTTTTCATATTTTACTTTTTCTTCTTTGTTCCCTGACACAGTAGCAACGCTTGTTGCTTTCTTGGTTCTGACATTTTGTTTTATTTCTTTACTCTACAACAACGTCTTTTGTCCCCATTAAATTCTACACTTTTTCTTCAGCAAACAAGATTTTTTCTGTCAAAAATTTCTACTTTCCACTCGAGAAACCTCAGGTCTTGTTTCACGTTACATATGCATGATTCTTTGCTTTTTGCCATCAGCGCTGCATTTTCTTATTTGCTCAAACTCAACCTTACAACATCCAGTATTCTGTTACATCCCTCCAAAAGTGAATTTTTTCAACATGCTTTCAAAGTTTCGCCTTACAGTACAAGTTGCGCTGTCTCTTAATGTTTTCAAATGGAAATGTACTGTCTCTGATGATGGCCGCCATTTTCACCACGCTACACCAACCTCTTTGTTGCTGCAATGAAAAAGTGTCCACGTGGAGCCAAAAGCCCAAATGGGCCACCTGAACATGCGTGAAGAATAGAAGCGGGTTTCCTCAACCAAATTCGGTTCCATTGTCGGAATGTCTTTTTTGCTTTCATAACGTTTTATAATGGCCGCTTTTATATTTGACTTGAACACATTGCATTTTTCCGCGAATCCTGCTCCTTCTCCCGCTCTAGCAATCATTTCAGTTGACAACACTCTTCTTGGATAAACACAATTTCCTCTGGCGGCAAAATATTCATTCAAGCTTGCAATTTCTCTTATTATTCACAGAGTTATCGAAAATGAATTCCAACGAAAAATCATACACAAAGCGACAATACTGGTAACACTTTTCGCAAACAATAGCGAACCATAGTCATCGCCTGTCTCGTTAAATCTTAATAACGAACTGCCGCTAGATTGACACAATATGGGAACAACTTGTTGTTGACTTTCATTTCCGCCGCCGCTGTCGCTTCAATACACAACATATGTGTGTGTGTGTTCTTTGAAAATTCTGTTGTGGAAAATTTGCGAATGAAAAGTTTTCCACTTGAGTAGTTTCCAATTCCGCTAGAATATTCTGCTTCGGATCGAGTGCTTCACTTCAAATTCACAACAACACATACACAGCTCGTTCACTCGTTCTACTTGTTCATTAGTACAAATACATGGAGACATGTCACCAACATATGCATCCTACGGTATATTTTGTATTGAAACACAATAATACATTTACAGCCAGTTTTGATTGTCAAAATCAGAAGAACGGAAACGATTTTGTGTACTGGAACAATAGTCGCATTCATATGGTTTTTCGCCTGTATGGTCCTAGAAAATTAAGTGTCTACAGTTTTACTTCAATGACGTCTTTGCTAACTGCGACCAACAGCATATTGTAACAGTGTTCGCATTCATACGGTCTTTCGCCTGTATGATTCTCCAGAATTATAAATAATTTCTTTCATGATTTGCTCAATGAGAATATAAATGACAACTTTCAGTGAAAAATGTCAACAAGAAGATACAGCGCAGCGCCGCGCGGAGCGCGCGCGGCGCGCTGCGCTTATGTTTGATCACCTAATCACCTGGAATCCCTTCACCCGTCAAAAATCTTCTTTGTATTGCACTTTATCCCATCGTTGCCGCCACCAGCGCTTCTACTTCCTCCCTTAATACTTCCTTTGGGTGCACTTCCGGCCCACATCAACTGTCGAGCTCCCGTATGTACACACAGAATCGCGCTCTTCATTTCTCCCAGATTTTCGCCATACACCCTTTCTCCACATTTCACACTTGAGCTGTCACCTTTTGGCTCCTTGGCAACTTTATATCGACGTACGTCGCCATTGTTCCTCCCTCATCTCGTATCGTTTCTTACATTTACGTGATTGTATTATGTTTTTCTTGCGAAAATGTGTACACTTTCCTCCTTCTCCCAAATAACCGTCAAACGCACATAACCCAAGATGGACATTTCTCTCCGATTTCTACACATCCCGACTCGCAACTTTGCAACTTTCTCAACACTCACACATGTTACACACACTTAACCGCCGTCAGTCTCGCCACTTCCGCCTTTTCCTCCACATATGTTCTCTCACGTTTTTCTATGTATCCATCGTTCCGCCTCATTTCCTCATCATCAAAACTCGCTGGCTTCAGATCCAAAAGTCAGCCACGTTTAATACGACCAAAGGGAGTCGCTAAAATTAACCGACTGACTGGGACTCACGCCTTGAGAAAACATGCCACCGTTTTTACTACCAATCTATCTCGCCATAACTTTTTCCCACTGAGCCGCCAGCTTTCCCCCCTCACTTTTTCCACGACTTTTGGCAAAAACCATGGATTCCCAAAATTAATGCCTTTGCTCAGCCAATATTCCCTGGCAGTTGTTTGTCTCTCTGACCTCTGCTGATGTATCACATGTACAAAAAGATAGTAAAATCCTTCCCTAGCTTTTACCCATTTCTCATCCTCCTTATGAACTTTTCCCATGACCGCACCCGACAAAGTCGCTACCAACCAATGCCAAACCCCCTCGACAAAGTCCTGTCCCGCCACTTAATCTTACTTCATCTTCCAAAGATTAGTCGCTTACAATTAAATTCCTTTTGATACCTATCTCATAATGAGCCCCCAGGGACTAATCTCCCGCCTAATCCCAGCTTTCACCATGAACACCGCAGCTCCAGCGTCCGTCCTCACACACAACCATAGCAAACCAAAATCCCGTTCCGTGCCTTCAGAGCCTTGGTCCCCGCCAATATAATATTCCAATTCAAATCTCCCGCCATAACTTGGATGTTTACGATACTAATCTAATTTTGCTGTTTGCTCTTCAACTTTGTTTCCAAAGCCTCCCAGCGCTAAGACGCTTCAACCTTGACCTTCAGCACTCAAAAAGTGTCAATATAAGCCATCGCTGCTGTAACTTCCGGCTATCATCTTAAACCGCTAAAGCAACAAAGACCCATCACGTCCATTTGGTCACGCCTCCAGCAAACCTTCAATTTCAAGTGATTTATGGACCACAAAAAATATCTCTCAAAAAAACGACTCACTCTCACTTATTTTCCAGCCCTTGCATTATCGTTTTCTTAAACTCTATGACTTTATAACCATGAAAAATATTTCAAAATTTGACTCCGGCTTACCTCACCATATACAGAATATTCCCTCCCGGATTAATCCGAACAAGGACGTTCGGAACCGTCACTGTATGCCAATCCGCCTCTTTGGCATTCGGAAAGTACATGTCCGGTTTCCATATGGCCTGCAAAACCAGTAAGTGAACATGTCATAATAAGCCGCCACACATGACCCAACTTTTGTCAATACTAAAACCAAAAATATGGCAGAATATTTTACAATGTTATTTATGACCTGTCATCTCTCCGAAACTTTCACTTTTTTACCATCTTCTTCCGGCCCTTGTCCGAGAAAAATTCCCGCCTTTTATAGTATACCCTGTCACTTTGCCTGCATTTCAAATAGATAAGAACCAAGTACATGCACAGTCCTTAACCTAAGACCAAGAACCATAAATGACGACTAGAGCAAAGTTGGCTGTTATCGTTTCGCTAGCAGCACTTCGCTCCCACGCCGAGAACCGTTAATCAAAACCGCCATCTTTCTTTGGTCATTTGCATCGTTGAAATATACCACCTTTTACTAGCGTTTTGGGAAATGTCTATGCAGCAGCAACTGCATTGCTTCTCTACTCTCAACTTCTAGAATCGCCAGGGTGATTTATGTAAAAGCGAATATATACAAGCGTCAAATTTATAAAAGGTCCTTTCTCCTCTCCTGGCCTTCGTTTGCCTCTCATAAAATATAAAATACGCTGCACTGTCAATACCGAAGGTCTGGTCTGGTCTCCGATATCGGACAAAACCCAGATCACGCCGTAAGCTCGATATGAGATCACACATGCATAAACAAGGCTTTTATTGATCCTTCCTGATGATGATTTGTGCGAGCTCTGCGAATCTGGGGTCGCACACAGCAATAACGTTTATGTTTGTTTTTAGTGCGAAATTCACTGTATCAGGCAATAGCAGGTTTAGGAAACACAGTCATCAAATGAAACGGTACAAAGAGTATCTGCAGCGATCGGATACCAAATTCAAGCTTGCTTTCTCTACCCTCCACCATTACAAACCAATCAGCGTAATTCCACTTTTCGATATGAGAAATCGATACACCAGAAGCAATTTCTGTGTACCCATAAGAACAACCAACTCCAAGTATATTCTTATTATTGGCCTCCGTAGGTTCAAAGCTATCAAAAATGTTAAATATAATGTATATTTCCCTGTTTTATATTCCAGAGACTATTTGAATGCCGTTTTGCCAAATCCCTTTGGTAAAAGCCCAGTCGATCCCCACTGACCCAAAAAATGCCAAAAAATTATAAATCCTCACCCGGACGAGATCAGGGTCGTGCAAATCCAACGTTTTTGTGAGTTCGTCATGCTTCAACCTCGGGTCCGTCCACTGCAGTATGAGATAGAGGTCCGTTTTGTAATCCTGTGAAAAATGCCCACATCAGTCACCTTCCAACCCGACTCCATTCATACATAACAAAGTCGAAATTTCTGGATCCGAAAAAAGAAAAGCGCCCATCATCCCTCTGTTCATTCGCTTCTTTTTTATTTCCGTTTCTACGTGACGCTGTCTTGTCTGTCTCCGGCTCTTGTTCAGACATCAGCTCAGTTTTTTTCTTTTTCCCGCCATACATAAATCTTTGTTTCTTGACCACGCCCCGCCCTCATTTACTTTCTCCTTTGTTTGTAAATCTCCCGCCCAACATGCAAAAATGTACTTACAACTTCTCATTTTTCATCCTCGAATTAATCTAGTTGTGAAAGTATTCGCTAGCAGCTTTTGCTGAAGGTTTAGCAGCAAAAAACTGAATTTATAACAGTAAAAGTTGTAGCAATAGGCTTCTAAAATATTTTCCCGCTACACAAATACAAATGTAAGTTAATTCGACCCCTGTCGATCACTACGTCATTTAATCCCGTCCAAAAGTATGTCAGTACAACCAGACATACTTACTGCTAACCCCAACAAACATATCCGCTTACATAAATTTGGCGGGAACACGTATACTTACCATTGTCAGTGGATTTGGCGAAGACATGGACCGAATAAACAGCTCGCATTCAACCGTTGTCGGGATTGATTTATCTAGAAATAACACGCATTCTTTATGACTCTTTCAATGACCAAAATCATAACATAACTTGGTATTAAAGGCTTCCTTTTTTTCTTCATGCTCTTTTTCTCCGCCCTGCTTTTTTACCCTTCTTCAACAAGGATTCAAAACGACCCTTGTAACGACCAATTCGACAGCAATTCCCATCAGCGCCTTCAGCGATAATAGCACAGTCTTTTTTATATCTTTAGCACCAGCGTCTTTAAATTCGGGGCTTTGCCCACAAGGAAGTATCAAATAACTTTTATGAGATTTCGTCAGAAGCTCCAAGCAGTTTTCCCCGAAAATGAGTCCAATGGGTCTCAGCTTTCAACAAATTGTCTGCAAATTCTCGTCTCCCACGTTTCTCATTTTACAACACACAATTTTTATAGCGTTTAATTTTAGAAAGATTTTGATGAATTCAGCTTACTGTAGTATGTAGCGGGCATTGCACGTCGGTCATAGTCGCTTCCTTTCAACAGTGTGTCAAGAATTAAAAGTTCTCGAGTTTTTCGAGCGCATCTGTAAAAGTCAGAAAAAAAATGCCGGATTTTTTAATTTAATCAAAAAGGGTAAATTATCTCAATGAATGTAAACGCTGATAAAATTAACGAAAAAAGTGTTCTTTAGAGCTTTCACCAAGATACCGTTGTGACTGCAATTATCATAAAATTATACAAAATGTAAGGACCTGAATCTCAGTTTTTGTGAAGCTGGAAATATTTTAGTTCCAGATTTTCTTTATTTCTTGTACTCATTAATGTCAACAAGCTTTTCAACTTTGACGTTTGCTGTAGCTTTCAGTAATTTGAGTGTCAAAGTGACAAAGTTTGATTCGAATCAACTTTTGTATAGAATTAATGACAAAGTGTTTTGATTCTAGCCGAACAAATTCAGCTTTTACTTGTCCGGATAAACGCTGAATATTTTTCACTTGTTAGGTTGGATTGAGAACGCCCTATTGACATCACATTCTTGGGAAACCTGATACGTCTGGCCTTTATCAAGTTCTCAGCCAAAACCCTTTGAAAACTATTTCCAGCAAACTTGTCATCATTTTCATGATAATCAACCCTTCAAATCCCATTGAAATCTGCAGAACCTCTGAGAGCAATTTAATAGTTTCATTCATCAACCATTTCCTTGTATTGCAATTACACCGTTAATCACCTCCTTCTCTCACCTTTTGTTTCACCTTTTGTGCACATCAAGAGCTTTTAAAATGAAGACACTTTCCGAGAATCTCAAAAGAATTTGTTAAATTTGTCTCTCCAAAACCCTCTATTCACCAGCACTTTCTCTTGGTTTGTTCCAAGGTCTTCCCACGTGTTTTGTATGTATTTATATACGTTTAGCCTTTGTCTAACAATGATTCAACGCTTAAAGCTTTTGTGAATGGTCTGTCTGAAGTAGACTTTGAAAGACTGAATCCAAGGCATTAGTATGCTAATGGCATCACCAAATCCTCTTTCTCCTTACTTTTGAATCTCCCGCTAGGAGCGCGCAGCGTTTTAAAATTTAAGTATTCTCTTTGAAATTGTATACAAATTGAACATTCTGTTACTCCCAAACAAGACTGATTTTTTCTCAGATGAAGAATCGTTTCGCTGTAAAAACAAAACTATTTGTCGTTGTCAGATTGGATCTTTTTTATCCCTCGTTTCTCGAGCAAGATTTCTGCTATTTGTTTTCCTTCAGTCCGGGATTACAACCTTAAGCTTGTTTACCATCCGCTCTTCTCTCTGTCTGTTCATGTGTTTTCAATCTTGTTTTTGAATTTAGCGGGATTTGCAACCGCAATTTATTTTTTTGAGTATGGATTTTTCATACGTCGTGTCATACATATACTGTATACAGCCGCATCAATTTACTAGCCTCAGGTGCTCAATTTCAAATCCAATATGCGAGTTTATATCGACGGACAATTTTTTTAGATTTCGTCGTCCGTCAACGTCAACGCCCACTGGCGGTGGTTTTGATCTATCTTTTAAATTGCATGCATTTCCCGCCAAATCCAGTTTAGCATATATAGAATTAGTGATTGAGTCCATTAAGGTCCTTAGTTAGTGTACGGGGCTGACGTGACTGACTGGAAGCGACCACCATTAATTAAATCTTCAATCAAATTAATCTAGTACGTTGGCCATGCATGTATTTTCCCCGCCTTTGGTTAATTTCCCGGGGCTTTCGGGAAGTAGCCCACGAAAAGCCGCATTTTTCATGTATCTTAATTAGTACAAAACTGGTCGTCAGTCAGTGTACATTATGCGTGTGTTTTTGGTATACATCCGACTGCTGGCAGAATTGTTTTTTGAAAGGTGCATATTTTGGTGCCTATTTTAGCTAGAGACTTTGATCAACTTTTCCCAAAACCCTGAGGGCTTTACTTACGGAAGACTTTTGAAACTGACTCGTTCATGTCAATTCCAAGTCTCTGAAGGATGATACATGATGGCCGTCGTCGCAATTTACCATATATCCACATTAATACATCAAGCCGTCAAACAAACTCAGTTACGCGGCAACAAGAAGGATTTCACTTCTCTCTCAGCTCCGTATACTTTCCCTTCAGTTTAGCACCCAAAAACTTTTTTAATTGGCAAAGTTTTTGCAACCACATACACAAACTTTTATTTCGTTTTTCTCTATCTTAAGTACAAGATTTTTCTCACTTTTTTCTGTTGCTCATCTTCTTTTAACGCAGAGTCCAATTCACCACATGTCAGCTCCATTTACAGCCAAAGGAGATGAATATAAAAAACTCTTTCAACTTTCACCACCATATGAATCCACTTTCCCGCCCTTCGGCTTTGATTTACAAAACTTGCCTCCTTGGGAGCTAATACCCGCCATTACGTTTTGCAAACCACCTTATATTTCTCCAACATCTTTTATGACGCAAGTGAATCAGTTTAATCAGAACGTTTTATTATAACTTTGTCATAAGGCTCACTCATAAAGACGGCAAGGAAACTTTTAGTTGTGAGCGGAATCCCAATTTCCCGTCCAATATTTCTCACCCAAGTACCCTTCTTAAACCGGTATTGAGAGAAATTAATTACACTTTTAGTGCTTTTCTTAGTTCCATTTCAGCGGTATCGAAACCGCATTAGGTGATTGGCTCTCTCTCTGTCTCCATTTCCGTTTCCTTCCTGGAGACGGAAACTTGGCTTTTGAAAAAGACACAAGTTTTGGCGAAAAGTTTCAACTTTAAAGCCCAGCGTAAATCCGATTAGATTTACCACAATATGTGTTCTCGCTGTTCTAGTTTTTTGTTTTGGCCTCAAAAAACAAGAAAGTTTTTGTAGTTTGTCAGCAAAGCTAAAATTTTTGAACAATGTCAGTTTTTTGTACTTTGCGTGAGGCCTAGAGCGGGCATTCAATTTTTAAAAAGTTTAAAACGTCATGAAATTCTTACGGCCGAAGCCATACGACGTCATAAAATATTCATGCCAAAACCGCATCATCTCATTGCTTTCAATCACGTAAACGATGCATGACAATGCGCTTTCCCACTCTTTTCTCCGTTCGCAAATGTTCAAATTCCCACCATTTGCCTCAGAATTTTTTACAAGATCTTTTGTCCATTTCCGCTAAGCTTCTTCGTTCACGGTACTACATATATGATGTAATCTTGAAAACTTTCTTTGAGTGTAGGCGACCATTTACTCAACTTTTCAGCTAATCTTTCTTGTGATAATTATACTTTTTGCGTGAGCCTCTGGATTCTGGATATAGTCCAAAGGTTCCATTTTTCAAAGACTGTCTGACTGAACTGAAGGTTTTGAAAAATACGGGCTTATGAAACCGAGTGTCTTGAGATCCAATCTCCTCTTGCTATTGTTGTCAAGGAAGATTTACATCTTTTCATACCTTGAGAATCTCAATTTCACACGTTGTCACCACTACAAAAGTGGGTATGTGGAAATCCGGACGCTTATTCATTCAGTGGCGTCTTTGCTTGAGCTATTGCATGCGAAAGTTTGGTGGATCCGGGCCAAATAAAACTTTTCAGCTATTGTACAACTGGATCTTCTTTTCAGATTTGCAAAATGTGGTTGCTCAACAAAATATATTGTGTGCAGGGAGAATTTTTCCGGAAGCCCATGATCTCACTCATTCAAAAGATGTGTTTTCAATTCTCAGACAGATTTTCTACCTCCCAGGAATATTTTTTCAACTTGAATACCTATTCAGGATGATGATGGATAGCTTTGGACAAAAAAACAATTTTCGCCAATCTTCAATCTGATGATGGATTCGGCTGGCGGTGATGGTGTTTTATGCGGGTGACCTGACGGGTCGAGTTGAAGGCTACACATTTGCTGGTTGCTCTCACAGGTTACGTAATTCTATATTTGGAATCGAATCCAATTTGCGCATAATAATCAGATTGTTTGTCTGGGTGCGAAAATCTTTAGAAACCTGTCATTCAAGACGTAAGAGCAAATAAGCTGATTGATTGTTCAGGAGGAAAGTAATTTTGCCGGGTATTGTGAAATGCCAGGGACAAATGCATTCAAACGGGTATTAGGTATGTTCTTGGTTGTGCTCTCAGCCATTCAGCACTACATTGGCGAAATTTGTACTTGGCATGACTGTGTTAGTATACAGCAAACAGGATAAAAAATTAGATTTTTTTAACATATATATTTTTGTGCACAGTTCTATTTTATTTTTCGAATCCTTCAAAAAAATTCGCTAAGTTCTGTCTCTTCCAAAATTGCCAAACTAGCCAAACACGTTAAAGCACCTCATTTAATGAAGGGCTTAATGTAGTGTAAACAGTCGTCATTTCCCGCACGACCGTCGTTTATTTAAAGCGCCCTCTGGTTTAGAAAAATTCGAACCATTTACGTTTGTGGTATCCTTAACGGTCCATTAACGTCATATTTTTCTGACCTATTTTTGCTTGAAATTTTCTAGCCTTACAAGAATGTTTTTCTTAGAATTTCAGGTTTCTGCTGTTTGTTGTCACTCTTCCCGCCAACTTTTTGAAACCACATAAAAAATCTATTACGACCACAAATATCCAGTAAAACCCCTTTAACCACTGCTGTTTGTATATATAGCCAACAATACAGCTTTCCATAGTTTTGGCCTCCATATTTTTACAAACAACTACACACCACATAAACCTCAATGTTAGCTTCAATTGCCAAAATAAATAAATCTTTTGCATGTAACTGTATGCATTCATTTCATTCCATGTTCTATGAAATTTTCATCCCTTCCACCATGTTTTATGTACCGGAAGTCATCTACGCCCGTATGCTTGTTTTATTCCCAGTTGATGGCAATTGCTGATACGACTCCAGCTTGAATCTCGCAACTCGGTCCCAACAGTGGTCCAGTACTTGCCAAATATATACCTTTGTGGCTTTGAAAAATTTGGTCCAAACCTGAGCCATAGTATTAACTCTGTACTTATTCTGGCAGCTGCTTTTTCCTGATTACACCCCCGAGATCACCTCAAGCCTTAACAAAATCTGCGAAAAGATTAAGATAATAGTGAGGCTGCCATCAAAATATCGTTCAAGACGAAGGGCATCATTATGCAGTTTTATGTCCTGCACTTTTCTCCTCGCCATTTACTCTCTCAGCTCCACAAGGAATAATTCACAAAACACACAAGTTGCAAAAGTTCCAGTTCATGTCGCTTAAACATCCAAAAGAGAAACAGACGCCGCCTTAGGCCTTCACATGGTACTTACGCTTTCTTCCACTGAATTCTGTCTCCTCCCATAGCTCTTAAGTTAAAATAGGCGGGAAAAATATACTTTTATCTTTCTCTCAGTCAGCCTCAAAAGTCCAAGCCTACACATTTCTCCCCTCCCCACGCCCGTCCACTTTAAAGCCTTCAGCTTTATTTTCTTGCCTTGAAACTTTTCCCAGGAAGGATTTTCTCTCATCTCTTTATAACACACTAACCCTTTTAAAACAGCCGCTTTCCGCCATTCAATGCACTTAACAGCTTTGACTTTCACCTTGCCCGCTCATGCTTTCTCTCGGACAAAAAGCTCTCGAGCCACACAACAATAACCGTTTCCTTCCTATATTTACTGTTTGTTCCTTTTTCCTCAATGATCCAAATTGCACACGAGCCACCGACTAGCTTTAAATACACGTTTACCTAAGCCTTGACCAGGAGCAGAAGCAGCGGTAGTCGTTTTGTTTGTTCGCTTTCTTTATTACAGCTATTCAAACTTGTTTTCCTCAGTTCAAAGGAAACCTGATATTAGCCCAGTTTCCGTTTGTCTCGCTAGCCGTCAACTTTGATCAGCTGACTTTGCAATGGGCGAACCGCCCAACCTCTCCAATGGTCGCAGAAAATTCACAAAATCTCACGTTTTTTATTACTCCACCATATGCACAATTCCCACGGCCAAATGGCCCGTGAGACCACAAAAGTGGCCTACGACTACTCTGTAATCAAAAAGCACTAGCTGTTCCGCCTCTCTCCATTATTACCTCACCGTCAAACTTTTGGGCTCACACTTCCGGTTTCACTTCCGGTCAACTTGGGTCCAGGAGGAATTTCAAAACTCCTTGCTCGCTTCCAGATCCATTGCAAACTTTGTTTATTTCCTGTATCCCAAATCCCCATACCTGTTTTTCGCAGTCATCTCTCACTAAAATTTTGTCAAAGTTTTGTTACCGAAGCCACCACTTCGACAGCACAACCCGCCCGCTCGCTTTTCCCTGGATTTTAAGGCATCCGTCGGAATAATCGTCATTCGGGAGCAGCAAAACACTTTTCGCTTCTCGTTCCCGTCGTCTCACGCTTCAACAACCGGCTCTCAACTTTGCCATTTCCCCAAAGACTCGCGGCAATACACACGACGTACACGACATTTAACCCGTCGAAACACAGACGCTTGCAGCCATCACATTTTCGTTCGTCGTCGCTCTGACTTCTTCTCAAGTTTCGACGAGACACACAAGTACACAAACAAACGTCAGTCGTTTTCAACACGTTCGTTCCGCTCTTTTACCGCCACCGTCGAAGGCCAAAGAAAACATTGCTTTTGACGCCGTTCCACACGACAAAACACTGAACGAGCCGTAAACTTTCTCCGCTCAAAATTCACTCACATTTCATCAACAACCTGCCGTTTCTGTCTCTTTCATAACTTCCATCCATCGATTCATGTTTGCCGAATTTCGTCTCTACGTAATTCACTTTGGCCTCTGACTGATGATCCCGACAAGTGTCTCTCATCTTGTCCTCAATTCAGCACTTATGTCTGTCTGATTTCGCCAATCAGCAAATTGCCAGTTGTTTATGCCTTGTTAACTATTAATTGTCCATGTTCTACTTTTATTTTGTTTAGTCTCTCATCAATCAAACAAACATATTTTGCTAACGAACATTAACTGTTATTCACTCGCTTGAGTACTCGCAGCTTCGTACTTCTTCATTAAATTTACCAATACATTTCTGCCTGTAGAGGCAAATTTCTGCAATTTTAGATTTTAAATTAGATTCTTATGCTTAACGCTCACCCGACTACTGTATCTATACTTTGGAGTCAATCTTGATTACTTCTCCCCTTCGAAGTCTCATCAAAATACATGCGAGATTTCATTACCGCCTCTGGATTAAATTAACCTCGTTCGATTTATCTTCAAAGCCTTCAACAACTTTGCTTCAACACCAGTAAAACTTGCCACTTTTATAAGTACAAACTTGATCAAACTTGTCTTATCAGCTCTTCCGCCGACATATATTTCTTGTGCATGTCGTCAACGCTTCCAGTGTCTTTGATACATGCCGTAAATCTATGCATATGAAATTTTGATCAATTTCCATAAAACTTGTAACCACTTTTTGCAAGGGAAGACATGCTTCGTTTACCTGACCGCATTACCCTTTGCTCAATTACCGGCCAACTTTGGCTCGTTTCCACTTACTCTTTTCCAATTCTCTTTTTACCACCACTTTCACCTTGTGCCCTTGGTTTAATCTGTAACGAACCGTGTGGCATGTCTTGTCCCCGTCTCTTTGATTCATGAAGCGGAATCTATGGCTTTTTGTATGGTTATAATATAGCTTATACTTGAACTTCAAGGAGCTCTAAAAGTACCAATTCCAAAAGTTTCCCCTCTATTATTTATATACGGGCAAAGAAATACAAATTTACCAACCACAGAAATGGCCACCCCGTCACCCCCTGACGGGGGGTTCTCCCCCCGCCTCCTCTCCCCCTCTCGCCACTGTGCTTTGACAATTTTCGCGCTATTCATCTCTCAAAATTTCGCATTATCATCACTTTGCAAAGCTTTCATTAGCCTCATCTCCAGCCTCCTTTGCTTTTCCTCACAAACAAGCGTCATTCACCAATTGATTTATGTTTATCGCTTCCCGCTTCCGCCGAAGCGTCTTGGTGCTGCTGTTGTGTCTTTTACAGGCGACCGAATCGGAGGTTCCTCGGAGGAAGTTTCTCCAGCTGTCCTCCAATTCCGTTACTTTATATGCCCCGGACTAATTCAAATCTACGGTTAGTTTTTTAGTCTTGTGTGATTCTGTCCTTGTTGTTTATCCGGGACATAAATTTCCCGCATCTTCGATGACTCACGTGCAGCCGGGTAGTAAAAAGCAGGTAAGGACGTAACCAATTCGTCCTCTCGACAATACTTCCGGTTGCCCATACCGCCCGCAGCCGTTTTTACAACCGCTTGTCTAGCAGTAGTAGCTTTGTACATTTTTACAACTTTCCCTGTGGGAGTTTGTTGGATTGAGGACGCTGCTGCTGGCGCTGGAAAACGCTGAAGCCAATGCAACCCAGGCTTGTGCAACCTGATGATCCCCTCATAACTTTTTCGAGGAGCATTTACCCGTCGTCCCGAATCTCCAAATGTCATTTATCTCATCAATTCCCCTATTCAACTTGGTTGGTTCGAGTCTCCAGTTCCAGTTGCTCCAGCAAACTTCTCCAACAGTTCCGGCCAAACCAAGTAAACTACCGCGCTCTTCCCAGTTGTCACGTTTTTGCTATCTTTACAGTATATGGCGGCACATCTGCGAAACTTGGCCCCAATCCATCCGATTTAACGCCTTACTGTTTCCTGTACTTGGGATATGTACTTGAAAGTATATACTTCGAAGGAGGTACCTCAATGGGCCACGTTGGCGGTGGTACAATTTGTTGGTAACAACTTGTTCAATCTATCCTTCTCCAAGCCATGAATCTTGCGAATTTTCGTGCATATGTACAACTTGAGAAACCCATATATTTCCCCTTGATCCAAATTTACTGGGCGGTTCTGGAACCTGAGCCTCAGGTCTTTACTTGTACGCTCGTCGATGGGTCTCTTTTGGTAAAAGCTTTTTGCTACATCTTTGGGGACCGGCAATTGGACGACTGTAAAAGTCAATACATGTCGCAGCGGTAACTTTCTCCGACGTGTCCGATGCGGTATCGGGCGAGTAGTAGCGCTGCGAACGGTGTCATCGATAGCTAATAAATCCGAACCAAACAATACCCTCCGGCGTCGTTGGAATTGATGTCCGTAATGTTAGATTATTTGGATCATGTGATATAAAAGTGGTATCTGTCGACGATGACATTGATTGAGTTTATCACAGGTGCTCGTCTGGCTGAGAGGCTCAGACGCTGAGCGTCCTCTCAGATTGATATCTTTGTATGGGCGGAATTTACTGGATTACGCAACGCTTTCAGAGATGTAGTAATATTTTTATTTTTTGTTGTTGCCAAAACTCTATCACCGATATTGACTTTTAGATCGTCTGCTCGTATGTAATAGCTGGTTTTATTATTTTTATTGCCTGGAACGTTTTAGCGGAATTATCGTCTGACATTGTATGTGCGTGTGAATGTCGTGAGTGGTTCAGAAACTTGAGTCATATCGGAGATAAGACTACTTGCTATCTGTCAGGCTGATAATGCTATCGAATGTCGCGGATTTCCACGAAAAAATATTGCCGGATCTACTTCAGTTTAGCAGGACGTTCTTTGCAAGAGCCACGATTTCAAAATGGACTTCGAAAACCAAAAACAATCTATTTTTGGCAATAGTGTGGTAAGATTGATACTTCAGAATTTTGAAGCTTAGATTTTAGCAAAAATTATATTGTAAAATATTTTTGAAGATATTCCGAGAAATCACTTCAAACTTGCCCTACACGGACCTCCGCGACCTTCGCCTTATCTCGCCCAACTTCAATTCTTACGTCTTGGAGTATTCGGACTTCACCAACCTCTCAACCTTCAAAACATGCCCTTTGAGTCTTCCAGTGCTCAGCAACAGCGCCTTACAGTTTAAACCGAAACATATTTGTTGGAGTCAAGGTGAACCTGAAAATGGAACTTCGTTTTTCGATGATGATATCAGAGTCGAAGAGCTCCAGCGAAATCTAACCCAAGTGGAATCGTACTCCAGCCCGATGTACAGTGACAATTATTCTTTTAAACTCCTGTTGCAAATATTCCAATTCACCGAAACCAAACTAACGCATTTGGCGCTAACGGAAAGTGACTTGATTTTGCTGATTGAATCAGCTTCTGAAAGTGAGTTGGAGCAAGCTCTATGTCGCCTAAGCTCTCTGAAGATTTTCGAAAATGTTGGCTATGGCTCCAGGCCCTTGCATGTCAGGCTCACCAATGAAAGCTCTAAGCAAAATTTTTTCAACTTGAAGCTACCCAGACTTGAAACATTCAGCCTCGCCAATCCCGGTTCCCTATTCATCCAAATCGCCAGCACAAACGCGGCAACAATCACAAGCCTTCGTTTAAACGACAATATTGAAGGAAACCTCTCTTTATGGACTCTATACAAAAACATGGTGCAAGAGCTCAAATTTGTAAACTTGAAAAAGTTAACAATCGACGAATCAGCCTTTCCAACGCTTGTTAGTAACCCGAAATCGGCCTTGGCGAATCTCATCAAAACCCTCATCGGCCAACTGACGCATTTAACATACTTCACTTCCACCTTCGGCATCGACGATGATTTACTATGGTCTTCAGCAGCAACAACTTCAGACACTTTCAAACTAACAGAAATTTCCATAATCGCCAACTATATACATCCAGTACACTCCGAAGACACCCAACTTTTTTGCCAAGCTTCAAAACCTCAAGTCAATCTCGCTTGAAGTCCCACTGAATCCCCAAAAACTTCCGGCAGGTGGAGTCCACCTCAACATTGTCGACGTCCTCGCAATGCTTCCAGCGACTACCAAAAAAGTTAACCTGGTCTGCATCCCCTGTGAAAGCGTTGAACGAAGGTCCTTCAGGTTCCTCCTCGAAGGATTTTCTAAATCTTCGGCCGAGTATCCAGCAGCCGAGACCTTGAACGAACTCAAGATTCGATTTGAAAATAGCCAAGACGATGACGCAGTGCTACAGCGAATTTTCACACATTTTGTCAACCTCAAGAAGTTAAGTCTGCAAAATTTATCTTGCTGCAGCTACTTGGGCTTTACTGGAAGTTCGGTTGAAACTGGTCAACCGGTCCCGAGGATGTCCAGCATTGCCAATTTACGAGGTTCTAATGAAAAAATTCACCTGAATTTTTAACCTATTCTCATGTATTAATCATGGACTTTGATCCGTAGATTTGCAGTATCTGAGTCTATACGGCCCAGCCTTGACGGAAAAAATGCTACTGGATGGCCTCAAGCTTCCGAAACTGAAGTACTTGGATTTGAGCGGAAAAGCGGTCAGTTTACAAAACCTTCGAATATTTCTAACCCGATTTCAAATAACTGTTTTTTTGGTACTAAATTTTCAGTTTTCCGTGGAAACCTACCGCCAACTGGCTGTTCAAAATCCGTTCTTGGCGGAACTTCATACCACCTGCAGCTTCGAAAATTCCACCGGCTTTACTTGAACCTGATTCAGGATCAGAAAGACAATTGGCTTGGAAATATCCCTATCGGCCTTAAATTCAAACTTTTATGAGAGAGACTTAATTCAAAAACACTAATCGATAATTATAACTTTAAACGATAATTATAAACGTTATTAACGTTTTCAAGTGAAGAACTTGAGTCAAAGTCGGTTGTGAAAGCTCAATTTCCTATGAAAGGTGTATGAAACGAAATTTACTGAACTTGAAATAAAATATAGCAAAAAAGTACTTACACTTGATGATGACAATGAAGAAAGAACGCCAACACCAGCAGCAGGTCCTTGGGATTTTTGTTCCACATGTCGCCTTCGTTTTAATTGCCGCCGTTAAAAAAGCAGCGTTTTTCTTGTTCTGGCGTCCAGTCAGCAGGAGTAGGAGCGCAACAGCACAAAATGACCGTTACTCGGGAAACGACCCGACGTTAAACGTTCTTAACGATCCCAGTGAGAGACAAACCTCATTAGCTGCTTCTCGCTTACGTCCACTCAAAAGTCACGTCCTTGTCTGTCCGAACTAGATAACAGTCAAGGCTGTTCTGCGCTACAACTTCTGACGCTTCCAGCGTTTTATACTTCAAGTCCCGTCCGATTGGCAAATTTGGACAAGTTAAATTTAGTTTTTGCCGCCGTACAGTGTCAAATTAACTTTTGCTATTTCTCTGAAATCGATGCTACAAAACTTGCCAACTGCTATGTCTGGAGACAGGATGACAGCTGTCCACGTGAGTTTTTGATGATAAATTGCAACAATATCAGGGTCTATGCCTGACTCGAAAACTATGCCAATTTCAGCAAGTTTGACGTCCCCTCTTCACTTTTCTTGACACTGAAAAAACTTTTTGATTGCTTTTCCTGTCACTGATGATATGAAAATCATCGGGAAATATCACCTGTACGCCTCCAACTTTCTCCAATATTTGCCTGACAGACACATACGAGAAACAACAACGCTTAGAATACGAAACATGGAGAGCAACTATAGAGATGTGACTAGCACGGGATCTACTGAAACTGTGCAAAGAACGTTTCAGCGTTCCGCTGTTTTCTCTGCTTTTCAAGTGGCTTTCAGCGTTCGCGCAGACAAGAAGCTTTCTCCGAAAGATCTTTTTATGTAGCAGATTTAAAACGCAAACAAGGGTGCCATCTTCCGTCTGCCATTCGCAACAAGCAGACTATTTGAACCACGTAAGTGGCGGATGAAATTTAGAGTAAATATTCCGGATGGAGAAAGGTACTTAGTTTACTAGCATGTTCTCTCTAAAAGCTTGGTTTTTGTGATATTTTCCGAGATTGTGTAGAGAAGTAGATTGCTGGTTTCGGGGATATACTCACCACCTTCAACTTGAGATGCTCAAAATTTCTTTTTGAATGTGTACTGAAGTCCATTATAAGCGAAAAGAATGATTTTTTGAGCGCCATGCTAATGACTCAGTCATGTTCGACAGTTCCAGCTCTTTGTGGCTGTTTTATACCAGCAAGCCTGCTGTAACTGATTGAATTGCACTGTACGCAGTCGTAGACAAAACATCATAAGCGAGTAGCAAAGCTGTGGTTGAAGTTCCAGGGACAAATTAAGTACAAAAACCAAATGAATTTTATCGACACTATGATCAACGAGCTTGCATGGTTCATGGCAAATGTTCCCATGTGAGCTTGCAGAAAGGTTATTACAAAAAGCGATCGCATCACGGCAGGTTACACCGCGCTACAGAAAGTGGCCAAAATCTTCGTGATTATAGAGGCCGATTCTACAAAATTTTGCGAAACTGTTCAATAAGTAAGCATTCAATTCTTCGTATAGTACCGATTTGCTGTTATAAAATAAGTTTAGGATTGACTGAAGGGAAAAGACTTCAATGGCATAAAAAATGTATATATGAAATACATTATGTATAAAGGATCACGCTAGGCCTTTTGTACAGCATTCGTTTGCAACAATGACAAAAAAGTCGAAAAGAATTTGCAAATGAGGCATCAAAGAACCCGGTAAAGAATATCGGCATCATTAAATTTGAACAACTTTGACAATTTACCCATTTGAGGTTATCCTTCATGGGATAGTCGTTTTGGTTGCCATCGGAAGACTTTGCTTCCGTTTTTTTTACTTCTTGACGCTCTCGAACGCTTCTGCGAAGCCTACATATTGTTGTAAATAAATTGAATGATGAACCTTGTCGGTTGTTGCTGCTCCCAGTCAGCTCATGTAACCTTTTCAAGAAATACTAATGTCTTTACGGTTAATTATTGAATTCACACACAATTAAGGGACTATTTAGGTTTCAAATTTGTTATATTCTATTTTGAGAACTTGCTGTTTTTTCATACTAAATAAAATTCAGTCTTCGTGCACCTTTTTTAGTGGGATTTGTGTTTATCTTGAACATTCATTTGTAAATTTCCAGCGTCTTAATTCAAGAAAAATGCCAATTAGTTCCGAATTTATCGAATCGTGTTATGATTGAATCCATTGCATAAACACGCGTATCCACTTTTCAAGAGCCGAGATCGTCAGTTAAAAAATCCCGAAATTTCAAACAGCATAATGGTGTTTGAACCATGAGGGCTTATGAGATGATGTTAATATGGACGGGCGGCAGCACAGGAGGGAAAGCAAAAGCGTACAGCGCGCCGCCCGCCCAAGAAAAATATGGAAACACGGGCATTCTAGTGTTGGGTGCCGTTGGGGAAGGTGCGTAATAAAAGTCAGGTCCGAAGTGAAAGTCTTGAGTTGTGCATTTCTTTCACCAAACGCCGCGATGCTAGGGTCAATCCAAAAGAGGGTCAGTCCAAGAAGGGTCAATCCAAGGAAGGAGCCAGAAGGGAGGAATATCAGTCAAAGAGCCAAACGAGCAATCAAGGGATTTCACACAATGCTGGTAATTGAAACCGAAATTGAAATTGATAATTGAAATTTAATTGATAAAGGCGAAATTTTGAATATGAAATTGATTAATTGAATTGAAAAATTCGGTGGCAAAGGAATTGAAATTGAAACTGAAATTGATTCTACGTTTCACTTTCAATTAAATATAGAATTGAAATTATTTCGCGCTTCTATTTTTGAAAACTTGAAAGAACCAATAGCATTTGGGAGAACAGATTCACAAAT